>JAZHYW010027629.1:0-30115 GCA_037355805.1 Ixodes ricinus
ATCCTCACAAGGCTCTGCCAAGGACGCTTGTTTGGAACTTGGAGGTGCAAGCATGTGCATGGATTCATCACACTTGTGCAGCCGACCTGAAGGAGACGCTTGTTCCAGTGACTTGCCTCAGCGTTATTCTCCGACTGACAGACCCCAAACGACGTTAAGTGCTGCAGCCGAGGTTCACGTCAATTCCCAACAAACACGAGAATTTGTGGCTTTCTCTCATACTAGCAGTGCCAGCGAGCCACCTTCTACTGAACAGGACCTTGGTAGAGAGCTGCAAAGCTGGGCAATTCTCAATAGGATAAAGAGGAACGCATTGAGTGATCTCCTAAAGCTTTTGAGGCGACATCCCTGTCATTCTTCCCTTCCTAGTGATGCACGCACACTTTTGAACACACCCCGGGGCCCATGTCTGGAATGTCCGATTACGCCCCTTTCCCCTGGACACTACTGCCACTTCGGTCTTGAAACAGGACTGCTGTATGCAATCAGTGCCCTCCGTGAGCTGCCAAAAGATTTGGTGCTCTCGTTCAACATTGACGGCTTGCCGTTATCAAAAAGCTCCAACCTCCAACTCTGGCCAGTGCAGTGCCTCATCGTGAATTTTGGTGACCAAGTACCGTTTCTCGTCGGTGCCTTTGCTGGACCAAGCAAGCCGGCATCTGCAAATGACTTTCTCCTGCCATTTGTAATGGAGCTTAAGAACCTGCTGGAAAACGGTCTCATCTTTAACGGCTGTAATGTTTGTATTTCTCTGAAGGCAATCACATGTGATGCTCCAGCACGTTCATTTATTTTATGTACCAAGGGGCACTCTGGCTACAGTGGTTGTCCAAAGTGCACATGTGAAGGTTCTTATAAGGACGGGAAGATAGTTTTCCTTGACACAAGCTGTGAAATACGTACTGATGCCAGCTTTCGACAACAACAAGACCCTGACCACCACAAGGGTACTTCTGTTCTTGTTCAGCTCCCAATCGACATGGTGGAGGACATTCCATTAGACTATATGCATCTGGTGCTCCTTGGTGTTGTCAGAAAACTAGTGCTGCTTTGGATGTCTGGGCCGCTTACTGCTCGTGTTGGCCCTCTTGAACGCAGGCTGATGAATGATGCCAGTGCAAGCTTAAAAGAGCACATTCCCCGAGAGTTTTCTCGACCACCGCGGCCTCTGACCGAAGTTGAACGCTGGAAGGCGGTTGAGTTGCGGCTCTTTTGTTTTACACAGGCCCATTGATATTACAGCCGGTGTTGAAGCCAGAACTCTATGAAAACTTTTTAACTTTGCATGCTGGGCTCTCCATTTTGGCCAACAGTGAGTTGTGCTGTCTGCATGCTGAATATGCTGGAGCATTGCTGAAACACTTTGTGGCTACTTTTACGAGGATCTATGGGGAAGGTCAAGTGTCATACAATGTCCATTGTCTAATTCATCTGGCCGAAGATGTCAAGGTTCATGGAGCCATTGACAGATTCAGCGCATTTCCATTTGAGAACAACATGCGACATGTGAAGAAAGAGCTGCGAAAGCATGAGAGGCCACTCCAACAACTTCGAAACCGAACGCTGGAACGACAGCAGCTGCCACCTGTCATTCAGGAAAAGTCGCCAACTATTGTGCTGAGTAACCCCCAGAACTTCGGGCCCTTGCCGTCTCTTTGCACAGGACCTGAATTCGGTGTGGCCAAATGCAAAGACTTCATTGTTAGTGCAAAAACTGGTGATAACTGCATTATGGTTGATGGACACATCATTGTTGTTCAGACCTTTGCCTATATGAAAGACTCAAATGAAGCATGTGTTGTTGGACAGGAATTTCTTTGCAAAGAAGACTTCTATGATATTCCATTTGAATCTTCACGCATCGGAATATTTGTTGTCTCCGGGCTGTCACGAACAAAAGCATGGCCTTTGAAGAGCCCCAAGAAGATGCTCATGCTGCCCTATTCCAGCAAGTTTGTGGTAATTCCAGAAATTCATACTAACTAAATTTTGATGCTTTCATTGTACTACTGAAGTGCCAGTGAAATAAATTACTTCCTATGATTGATAATTGAAGGTTGTTTTTTGTGCAATATACATGATTTAATCTGTTTTTGGTGAAAAGACTGATAAAGGGCTTTGATATATTTATTTTTTTCAGATGGCATATGCTATTGTAGACTTTGTTGGTCGGAACGAAATAGAAGTTGTGCCATGCTCTTGGATTAGTGGAAGCACTTGCATGTGGCCAAAAGTTCCGCTCGATAAACTGAAGACAATGGTGAAGAAAAACAGCCCGTGTTCATCCTCATTGCCCTGGCAGAGGTATGAGGTTCAGGTCAAAGGAATTTTTGGTAAGTGGATTCATGCTTTAGCAGTGAAGACATAAATGAAGACGAGCGCGCTGTTTACAAATAAACTCTGCCATGCCGGGTGTGGGCACTCGCATATGCAGAAACTCTTTGGGAGGTGAGAAGTGTGTGCACCGTACCTGTGGAAGCACCACCTCAGAGGAGTGACGTTGGAGAATGTATTGGTGTATAAGGGGACAACTCTATGATATATATATTTGATAATACTACACTAGAACCCTTCCTGATCACTTCTCCAAGGTGAGCACATAAAAATTGGAATTAATAACCCTGGAATTCATAACCTTCTTTCCCAGAATCATTGGTGGTCAACCATGAAGAAGATATGTCACTATATTGACACACAGCAGTCCATAAATATATAACATCTATCATTTGTTTCACACTGCTGAAGCTATTTCGTATGGTGGTGAAATAATAAATGCTCACCGTGGTGTGCTGCAGCTTCATTCTACATTAGATGAGTCACTTTAGGCATGGAATAGCATGTTTTGGCAATGTTTCTAGCGGTCATTTGTGTACAGACACTGTTTGATTATTTGTTTTTTTGCATGTGCAGCTTCGTACGATGAAGCTAGAAGGAAGCTGGACAAGTCTCAATACACGTCCGACTTGGCAAGCGAAGATGAGCCACCTCAGAAACGCAGGAGGACACCAGCTACAAGATGGGACCCTACTGATGATACATGCAGCAGCTTGTGGTCAGAAGACAGTGCAGGCACTTTGCCTCCTGAAGTTCCAACGGACTTTCCTCAGGGTGAGACTGCATAATAACAGTGTCGATTTTGCCAATTTGAAGCCATGTAGGGTGTGCTACCCGATCCAAAGGGAACAGTCGACAAATCCAGTCCAGGCCTTGAATTGGATTGGATTTAGGGCGCGACACTAGGCTAGATCCAGTTAGTGCTACTAGATATAGTAACAAATGGAAAAGCCGCAGATCCTAATCCAAGCCTTAAGCCGAAAGTGTGCATCTGGCGGCCATGCTGATGTGTATGGTTGAGCGTCGTGTTTTCGTGTTTCCGGAAGTGGCCTGTTCACTGACGATGTCGGCGGCAAGAAAGTGCTCGTTTATTCCGGACTGGACGAACCCGAATGATTCGGAATATGCAAGTTGGATTAAGCCCGTGCAAAATGATCCTCACAGTGCTGAGTGCTCCATGCCTTGTGTTGTAATGATCCTATATATTTAACTGCCTCTACAGTGGTCAGGAAATTTCACCTGGAATCGACCGGGAAAACCTGGAAAAGTAGGAATTTCAAAATAATAATTTGCTATACCTGTTTTCACTTCAAGAACCATAGTAAAAAAAGTCCAGCTTCTCTCGAAGCATTACTGATCTCCCCCTTTATGTACAGAATTAAGATATAGGTAGGCGATACATAGATTAGTTTTATGTTATGTTATCAAGGCGCACACGGTCTAAACGCCAAAAGCATAGCTTTTTCCTCCGACAATTCCAAATCTCGTAAAAACTACTTTGTACCGCGTATGAGCAATACGCAAAGCTTGTTTTTTTTTTCTTGAGGTGGAAACGGGTATAGACATCCTGTGTATAATGAACATGGAGCCTTTTCAGCAACAGGGCTTTTTCCTGACGGCATGCAGCTCTTTTTGGGAAGGTAACCGACGTAGATAGATATTTATATTTTTAATTATAATTTTCTGATAATTTGTAGCCATTTAAAGTGTCAGCCTTTCATGTGTTTATATCAAAAGGTTTGAACAAAATACAGATCGTGCAATACCAAACGTTTTGGTTTTGATCCCTGTTGTACTGATGTGCAGCCTGTGTTACCTCTGATGGATGTCCTGTGGAGCCGCCAATTTTGAGCCAGCATGGAACAGGTGAGTATAGAGTGGACGGATTGTTATGCTATAAATTAAATAGCATACAATTTCTTGATGTTTTTTTTTTCATTCAAATTTCGAGGTCTAAATAACAGTGCTTAATACAATAGAACCTCGTTGATATGTTTCTGGTTTTTAAGTCTTCCCTGCTGCCATGCTTACGAATGCCGGTCCCATTGAACTTTCATAGCGAGATGTTTATTATTGCTTGTTTGTGTGCGAATACCTTAATATATAGATTAATAACGTCCTAAAGAACAAACTGAAAGAAATAAAATCATCTTCTTTTTTTTGCTGCACAGAGTCACCGAGACCAAGTAAGTTGCTCACAAGGTTCGGAGATAACTGTCAGAGTCGCAGGTAAGGCAGTGGAACTTTTTGATACATGTAAACCCTAATAACACAGGACAAGCCTTGGCTAACCCGTTGCCACGTCGAACACCTCAAGACGGGGTGCACGAATACTCCGGTAACACTGTTAGCCTTTTTTCTCGTCAGTCGGAATGCTTGCATATTTTAAGTGCTGTTGCTGTTGAAACACTGTTTCTGATGTAAGCCGAAGCTTTGTCTTGGCCACATTTGTTGTAATATTCCAGGACAAACCCCATGCCCTAGGCCCACTGCCTTGCCAGAACGTGGTGAGTTACGAGATTCCTTATTTTATCCAGCACTCTGTTTCCTGGCTCAACTAGTAAGCTTGTCATGCTAAATGTGCAAGTTTTTTTTAATGTGTGCTGTCAACATGTCTTAAGGGGGGCATGGGTCTTTGGCAATGTTGACCTCTACAGCTGTTGTTCTTCTGAATCTACCAGGCTTCTAATTTCGTGGGTGAATATTTGAGCTATAAATCAATTTATAACGTCTATGTGGGCTGAATGCATTGAAGTTGACTCAAAAACATTGATTTCACAAAACACAATTTTAGGACTTGTTGAAAATTTGCAGAAGGGATATCTCAGCATTTAGAGCACATAGAAATATAACCTTTCTAGAAACGTGTAGCTAAATATGTGAAGCATACAATGCTGTGAAAAAATAATTTAATATAAGTTTTGAAAAAATTCTATGTGATCTTTTGTTTTATTACTTGTTAGCCATGCATTGAGCACTGAACTTCAATCTGCGGTAAAATCACTAATAATGGGTTTGTCTTAAAGTACTTGCAACATTGTATTCTCTACACGTCATAGTATCTAGTCATGTGTTAAAAAGGACATTTTGTTGAGCAGTTTTTTCCCTATTGTTTTTCCAAACAAAGGCGGGCAAGTTTTAGTTATCTTGAGGACCATTCTACTGACCGAGAAAATGACCAGATATATGAAATCAGCACAAAAAGCTGAAAAAGCTTGTAAAGTTTCATTGTGTTTGGTCATAAAATAAGAAAAAAGCTCCAAGACCAGTGTTCCCCCTTAACATCATCTGTATATGAGGAAGTGGACCATAGCATCATTTCTATGTGCTCTATATGTCCCCTTTGTTTGTCTTATGTACATGGAGGTGCAAATTCTGTACATGCAGGCATTTTGAGTCTTTATAACCTCTTTCAATGAGGTTATTGATAGAGGTTATGGAGGGCACACAACATGTGCTATGGTGTGCACAGCTATCTTGTCACTCTTTTTGCTCCGTTGGTAGTTTCTGGCAAAACCCACCTATCCTCAATAAAGTAAGCCGGCGTAATATAAAAAAAACAAAAAAAAACACGGTCGGGTTGCTGAAAAAGGGGAAGAGGTATATGGATTCCGCCATTTTTACCGATGAAGCTTCTCCAACTTACTGTGACGTCCCCCAACGTCCTCTCTCGTCGCGGGAAGCAGCAGTCAATGGGCGAATGAAGTTTTTGTTTCTAAAATGAAGCTTGCGCGACCAGCATAGACAGACCGCTCTCCTCATTCCATAATGCTTCGTACAAGAATGATTTACCCAGATGTTACATCGGTAACATATTAGTTGTCACTGTCCACTTTGCTTGGGGTAAAATGCTCATCTTAGGAAATGCCTGAGCCTGTGTCTTGGTATGACTCCTCCACACTGACCTCTCTTTTGCAGGTTGGAACACCTTCTAATTTTATTAGAAATTCCAGAAAAGTACCTGCAAAAAGGCAACATGCCATAGCTACAAGTTACTAGAAATTGTACCTAGGATACAGTTAGTTACCAAGAAATAAAAGCGTCTACATTTGTACTTCAGATACACAAATAGAACCTATTGTAAAACACCAAGCATCCGCCCATTCCACACTAAGCGGCCATTCCTAAATGTCGTAGTACCCGAAAAAAATATTTGAAGTACAAGTATAGATAAAATTTGTGATCTAATAAGTGCCCATCCCCACTTTCTTGCAGTTATCTCCAAATTATGAGACAGCGCCGCTTGATCGTTACTTGACGGTAGTTACCAATGTACAGCTACTTGTACCTAGGTGCTTCACAACCTTGCTAATAAGTAATTTTGATTTATTCCTCAGAATTTCAGGGCCAAGTGTTAAGGCTACTCAATGTTATAAGACTGAGCTTGCAGCAAGTTGCCAGCACGCTTGACGCTCTCACCGCCTCCACCGAGCCTACTGTTGCACCCGGTCCGGTTGTACCGCAACCGTTCAACACAGCCGACGGTATCGCCAACTTCGAGGCAGATCTCAGCGCATCTGACGAAGCTCTTCTGGTGTGTCCACGTTTACATAACGTATACTTTGGCTGATAGCTGTGGGACATTAGGTGTTGTGCATGCCACCTGTGTGTGTAAAATACAAAACATAGCTAGCAGTTCTTCAGCATGTTCCTTCCCAAGTGTTGAAATGCAACCAAATCATTTCAAGCAATATTAGTTTTGTGAAGACTCTGAGGTTCATTAAATTGGCAGGAACTAACAGAAATAAAAAGTGTCTTAAAGTTCGCACAAATCAGAATTCAAAGCTTCTGGCTGCAGCTTGCTATGTGAAAAGGTTGAGCAGAGAAGGAATGATAAATACAGCTTATTTCTGTCTTGTATTTTTAATATAGACCCTTTAGAGAATTGCTCTCATAGTTGCAAAGGAACACACGTGGGCTGTGCTCTGCCGAAATGCTACACCCAATTTGTGTGGCATCTTTGAAATTTCCAGGTGAAGGAACTAATCACACTTGGTGGACGAAACCCCAACACCGCAACCAAGCGGATGCTCGCCTACCTGCTGACAGATAAACTAGCTGCCGAGTACTCTTGGGAGGGAAAGAAGGGGAAGAAGAAGTTCTGCAAGCTTCGCATTTGTCAACTTATGTGTGGTTAGTGTCACTTTTTTAATTCTTTGAAGTTCATTACAAAAATTTGTGTCACAATTGTTTAAGGTTTTTGTTTGCAGGTGAAAAATTATCTTACTCTTCTTACCCTGGGAGGGAGAAATATGATCAAAAGAAACATAATGAGTGCCAGAATGGATAACGTAGCAATTTTGGGCAAACATTTTATTCCGCTAAATTCGAGAAAACGGAACTAAAAATGCACCCCTGAAAGAGAAATGTACATTATGTTTACTTCTGAACATGCTCATTTCATTACTGTACTATTATTTCCCAGCTTAAAGGAATGTTGAAACGAAAATTGAAATATCACTATCAAGTTCAAAAGTAGGCTAAATGTGATAATTAATACCTGGATATGACAATCGCACATTTTTATTTTGAGTGGATGGCTATGTTTTTCATTCTGAACGGCCCCCTCTAGCAAGCGCTCGAAGAGCAGCCACGGAGAGCGCAATGCGTCTTGGGGTCTTTGACACACTCGTGACATCATCCCATACAGCACGAGCAAGGCTACAGAGGCTGGCGTAATTATCAGCTTCACCACTCGGTGGCACCAGCGCATTACAACTCGGCCGTTTGAGATATCTGAGGGCCGCACCAGCCACATGCCACAGCACTGACTACAATGGTGGACTGCCCGCCCACACTGCCGCGGCCGCACAGTCAGACCGAAACACTTCATCGCCCTGGGGCTCTTTTTGTAATCCTCATCACGAAAGTGGTCAGAGCGCAAGCGATCATTTGTTGTCGGAACCCACATGGAAAACGACAGATGTGCCAGACACATCCGTTGCTCAGAAATTAACGCGTTGGCAGCTCGCGATGTGGCACGCAGTTATTACAGTCCTCTGCCACACAATAGCGCGGCATCTGGGCATTAAAACCAACCCACAGCTCTTCACTTCTGAACCTTCCAACAAAGTAAATACCACACCGAAGCAGACTACCGATAGGCCATTGGGTCAACCGGGGCAATCAACCTAACGGGGTCATCGTGGCCAGCTCTACATTGGCTTTCTCCACCAAAACTTCGTGTTCAGGCGTTGGTGACTTCCACGGGTACACCCATACTTCCACAGAGGGGCACTACTGATATGTCATAAGCGATGTCCTAATACAGTGTTCGTAGTCACGGCATACAACACTGTTTTTGAAACATCAACCATGTGCCCTTCGGTAATCGTTTAGTTCATTTCATCATTTGTTTTTTTCTCCTTTTCAACAGAACATTTGTCTTTCCGAGCAGATGTCATTGCCTAGACGACATTAAACAATAAAATAGGTGCTAGAATTTTGTTTCCATACACCTTTAAACACCAGATGAAGGAATATGTTGTTCTCTTTCCTATCTCATGTTGCCCTTGAAGGGTACAGTGGTTTCAGCGAGGCTGTAATTATATTTGCTTTTATACTGTTTTTCTTCCAGCTGCAGTAAACAAGAGGTTTACACAATCAACAAAGGATGATGTCGAAGTTACAACAAAGTCATGGCTCAGACATGCCCCAGAACGAGAATATGGAAAAGCCAGCCAGCGTTGAACTTGTGCGTTTTATAGTTATTGGTTCTACTTGTTTTAGCTAAGTCTTCTAGCTCTGCCAACGTCTATATTTATTTATTTTTTTATTTGTGCTAATGAAGGCCCATAAGCAAAGACCAGGTACATCCATTTCCATTGTGTATGCAATAAAACTTCAAGAGAAATTTTACTTGTCTTAGTTTACTTTCAGACATACTGTCACAATTTAGCTTATTAAAGCAAATACTGAACCTATTTTTGCTCTAATTTTCTGAGCCCATGCTTGGTGTAGTATTATTGTCGGGTTATCTGTCTGCACTATATATGCGAAATTCCCATAAACATGCTCCGCATTACGTTCACTCCGGTGCTATGCTTCACTGATAGGCGTGCATGCAAGCCCAGCTGAAGCGAAGCAGTGGAGTGAATTTAATGCAGAAATAAACTAGTGCATGATATCATCGAACCAAGTTTATGTGAAGTTTCCATATATAGTACAGATGGATAACTCGTCAATAGTACTACACCAAGCATGAGTGCAAAAGGAACAAACAATAATTATACTAATATTTGATATATGGCATGTATTAATACTTTTCTAAAAAAAATGCAATATTATTGCACAGGAGGGTCATTCGGTGGGTGTTCCAACAAATGTCCGTACATCCGTCTCTGGACGTCCCACGGATGAGCCGTGCTATGTTCAGAGTTCTTGCATCGGATGATCCGATGGACATCCGGTGAACGTCGTTCGGAGGTAAATGGACATCCGGTGGACTTCTAAATGTCCGAAGTGGAACGAGCGTGGGATGTCACTAGGGACGTAAATTGCCCTCTGGAGACTGAGGCACGAGAATATAATGTGACATGCTCGAAAGGTGCTTGGTTTCTCGAGCTTCACGCCCTGGATCCGCTTCTACGCTTGTGACAGAAGCAAGCTGATTTATTTTAAACATTTTTACAGTCTTTTAACAGTTATTTACTGTTTATAGTTGCAGTCATTTACTGAACAGAGAAATTGTTGTGCCCCGCGTGGCACACACCGGAAGGAGGAATCACGAGCGCGAAACTTTCTACGATGGAAGGTTCCGCCGTAGAAGCAGGAGCCGAAGCTGATGCTATATAGGAGCAGTACGCAGTACTCTCCTTTCTAGAAGAGTCTGAACTGAACATACGCATATAAAATATACCCGTCCAGCAGCCCGACGGTGAAATACGGGAGAAGGGGACAGCGAGGACACCATTTCCCAACATTTACACCTCGCATCCCAGACCCTGGGTGCTATGTTGCGCTTTTTGGACTCCCAGGAGACTAGGGAGAAGGAAGTGACGTAGGTGTGAATGAACGTATCTTAGCAGAATGGCGGTATCTAAGCAGATGCCGTTATCAGCGACTCCACCAATCAACATCCAAAGAGCGTTGTCGATGTCACTTCCTTCTCCCTAGTCTCCTGGGAGTCCAAAAAGCGCAACATAGGGCCCCAGGTCTCGTATTCCCTACATTAACCCTCCTACCGATCTAACCTCCACCCGACCCTACCCCAGCGTAAATCGTCGGGGATGCTTCCCAGCTGCCATTATCATCGTTGACTCGATATTTTTATGGAATTAAAGAAATAGTTTCTTACTCACTCACTGTTTATGAACCGAGGCTTTTGTTGTTGTTAGCAAGGTATACTGAGACCTCTGCTCAATTGATATTTGTGTGGAGCAGTGCATACAGTATTGCAGGAAAGGATATCTAGTACGAGGCGTCAACTATTTTGTACTATCAATCCAAGTGATGTCTCATATCTGCTGTGATAGATTTTCACGAAATCCAAAAAGATTCCCCAAAATTTGCGTGGATATGACTCCCGAAACTCAACACTGTTCGGCTCCTAAGTTTCTTGCAATGGTACTACGTTCTCAAGACACTCTCGCACTGCTGCCACAGCAAGTGGCTTTCTTCTGTCTCATTGCAAGCACTCATGCAAACGGCTTGGAACGGCTTTCTGGTACAGCCGCCACTGGGGTAGGGCAAACACTGACTGGCGGCGCCCAAGGGATAGCAAGGGCACTGCACCCCCGGCACTGGGGAGGGAGGGAGGGAGGGTGGGGTGGGGAAGGTTTGCCCCACTCAAAAACAAGTTGATACGCCACTGCTGCCAAGCACGCGCCCGTGCAGTGCAAGCACTGTTCAGGGCCGCAATGCTACGCGCTTGCAGCATCGGCTGCGTCTGGACGAAGCTCAGTCTGACTGTTTGAGATACTCTGAAATAAGTTTCACGACTAGAGAATTGTTCTGATTCTGAATTCAGTTTTTAGTTATTTCTAGCTCATTAAGTTCAAACTATTTTTACATTAAAACTGTTTATTCGCGCCCGGCGGGGGGGGGGGGGGGAGGGGTTATCGGTTATTTTTGCAGCATGGGTATAACGACTGTAACGATTAGGCTAGTTTCCACTTCGTTCTCCAATAGAAGCAGTGATTCCCCCCCCCTGCCCCCCCCCCCAACTTCGGAGTGTACCACTTCCCTTGTTTTTCTGAAGGCACCCCCTTAATTCGCAACGACTCCTATGATCTGAATGCCCCCCCTCCCCCCTAACTCCCTCTAAATATTTAGACCCCCCCCCCCTAATTTCAATTCCAGGGGAAACCCTGGAGAGAAGTCCCATCCAAAAAATTCAGCTGGCGAGCTTCACCTAAACTTTCTCAACATATCGATCAAAAATTTAGAAACAAAAAAGGAATGGGCAGTCTTTCCTTTTATAAGTTTACTTAGGAGAAAACACCTCACAAAACAAACAATAGGATTTCTTTATTTTGCATGAGATGGATCCACGCCGAAACCGAAAATGGTACGATGAGGGCGATGAGGGGCTCCTCGAGCGGGTTCAGTAAGCCCCATCGTGAGATCATCATCGAAAATTGCAAATGGCGACGTAAAGGTTCGGTTGGGTGTCCGTACCGGTGCTTTTCTAAATGTTATTTTGCTTTATTTTGGTACTTCGTTCTCCAGAAAACGCCGCAAGATGGTAAGACGAATAGGATGCTTTTCTACCGAGTCTATAGCCACGTACCATTCTATAAACACCTTGTATCTGGTGTGCGGGTTGAAGCGAACGTCCGCACGGTTTGTTCCACGCTCACCTTGCAACACCTTTTCCGGTCCGCTATTGCACAAAAAGGAGGAGCACGATTTCTTGTAATTACGCTTGAAAGTAAATGAGTGACGTAATGGTTTCAAAGTGATTCAGATTTGAATAGCAATATGGCGAACATTATACTTATTATTAGTGGTCGCTCGTAAGCACTTACTCGTCGCAGTATGTCAGGCCAGGGGCCGGTCAAGTGTCACAAACCGCCCTCTCCTTTATTTTTATTCCCCAGCTGGGAGATAGCTAGGGACACCTGCAGCTGTGTAACCTGTTTCATGAAAACCAGTGTCATTTTCGATTAAGTTCTTGCACTGGTTGTAGTGTTATCTGTCGGGGACAGGTCGTGTTTGCTCTAAACCTTGTATCATCTTGGGATGCTCTTGCCACAACCTTATCTAAAAAGAAGAAAAAAGGGTTACAATGGTTGTACTGCTCAGTCTCATAAAAATATAGTAGCATCCAAAGTTTTGCCTAAGCTATCATTCACTCTTTCGCCATTTTAGTTGCACTCAGGGTCGCCCCTTCACCATCAAGCGCCCTGGGCAAACTTCAGCCGTGGCACCCTCCTTTCTTATGTGCCCCTATCTACTAGATATCAGATCACATTGTTAGTAATCATGTGAGTAGTGGCCCAACACGAGCATTTTTTCAGACGAAGAACCGTGTTCCAAAAATGAACTAACGCTATTTTCAAATAAAGCAAAAAAAAAAAAATGGAAATCAAAACGGGGGTTTGGATGGCGCCCTGGGCTACCATGCAGGTCGCCCTCCCCTGGGGCCGGCTCTGGTTGTACTAATTATCGTTAAATAATTTGCGGCATTGTGTTTACATAATTATTCATGCACTCTCTATCGTGTTCACCTCCTGGAATTACAAGCTGACCCGACAGCATGCTAACCACAGGAACAATCAGCTAACCAGTCTAAATATCAGAGGCTACACTTTGTTCATCTCTGAGATGAGAGTATGTGCTTGCCGAACCAATCAACCGCCTTCCCTCTATCACCTGACCCCGCTTTCTGCACGTAGGTATAAGTGGGACTGCGACATCATAGCAAAAGACAGACAAATGACTGGTCGAACGAGCGGGTAGCTCCCACCACCCTCTTATCTTGGGGTGAAAGGAATGCATCGGGCACAGCAACCAAAGTTGAAGGAAACCTCATAAGAGGGAAAAATTCATGATCCTTCTAGATATCCTTCCCTGCTTTGTTTTTCCTTCTCTTTCCCTCACCACCTTCCTTGCAATCATCCCAGTTATCGCTCCCACATCTTGAAGCATAAGACTAAAGATTGCTTAGTTAAAGTGTGCTGCTGGTAATACGACTGTTGAGGTTTTAAGGCACCCGGATTAGTATGGACACTTTGCAGAGTATACATGGGTGCTGCCATAACCAACCTTCAGTTTTTGTTTCCTCTTATTCTGTTCACTTTATCATTGCCAAAGCAGGACAAGTTACTGCCACATTAGATTCTACTGATGTCCTTCTCCCCAGCCTAGGCCTTTGTGGAGGCTTGTGAACACCTGCTTTAGTGTATCGGCACCTCGGTAAGACAAGAGGCCGGCAATGGCGGCTCTAACCTGGCGCATGTGTAAAGCGTCATCACTGACAGCCTAAGAAATGCAGGGCTTATTATGTTAGCTCTCCTTGCTTCGTGATTCGTTCTTCGGCATTCTTATCGGCAAATTCCGCAATCTCATTGGCTGCGCAAAAAACGAGGTGCCCAGTACTAGCGACCCTTCTGCGTTTCTTGCGTTGTGAGTGGTTATAGTAGCGTAGCCAGGCTGCCATTGCAGGTTTTATACACGCCCCTCGTGTTGCTCTACCATGGTGCCAAGAGAGACCTCATTATTAGGCTGCTCTTGACTCGTCTCCTTCTGTTGCCCCAGATGCAGTTTATGCTCCTGTTCAGCCGCCAAGGCAAACTGCGGCTGCAGAAGTGGTACATGGCACACCCGGACAAGCTGAAGAAGAAGATCACGCGAGAGCTGGTCACAACCATCCTTGCCAGGAAGCCAAAGATGTGCTCTTTTCTCGAGTGGAAAGACCTCAAGGTCGTTTACAAGCGGTACGACTCACCCCACTCCTTTAGATTGCTGCTGCGCGGGTTGGCTTCTGTTCTGTGGACTTTGTGCACCTTGCTGCGTTGCGCTGGTGGATATTTTCTGGCCACTTTCACCCCTCGACTGCACTGCTTTGATCCTTTACTGGTTGAAAAATAGGCCCTTTTCAATATTCAGTCTGGTAACTTTGATCGCTATCATCATCCCAGTGTATGGCATCTGTGCCAAACTAATGGTGGCCATCTTGAGGCTGATGAAGGTAGAAGTTGAAGATACTACCATGCGCAAGATATATAAGGTGTGTACGTTTGAGGCACGTGTAGAACACGACAAACTAATTATATACAATGGCTGTGTAAGCAGTTATTTGGATCTGTGGTCAAATGAATCCCTTGGCTCAAGTTTGGCTCTAAAGCCTTTTGATGGGGTAAATTTAATTAAAGGTCTTATCGGTCGCCACTCTCTGTCCACTTATTACGTTCACACCACCGAAACTGAAATAAATTAAGAAAAAAATGAAGACGTGATTTAAAGATCCAATTATCATCTGCCATTGACGCGCGAAAGGGGCGGCGTCGGATAAAATAAACTTTCATGACCGCCATCAGTTTGTCGAAAGTGAAACTGCTTTTTGAGCCACCAGATGGCACTAAATTCTGAAAAGGTCCTATTGAGGCAGGCTGAAACTGTTTACCGTAATAGCCCGATAGTTAACCCACCTAAGGTTGGAAGCAAATCGGGTGGAGGTAAGGAGTAAGCTAACTTTTGGTGTGCGATCAAAAAAAGTTGGAAAATGCTAGTTTTAGATTTTGTGACCTACGAAACTTGTAATCGCAGGGTGGGGTGATGAACCAAATACGACTGTCCTTCCCAGAGAGCAATGTTCGCTTATCTCTTTCCGTGGCCAAGTAACATAATTTTTGCTGAGCTCACCATTGGCCAGGGCCTTACTAAAAACGGGCTACCTTTCGACGTTTGAAAAAAATAGCAAATCTTGCCAAAATTAGGGGTAGGTCACCACTCTCGGAATATTAAGGTAGAAGTATTTTTTCCAGAAGCTCTCCAGTTAAGGGCTGATGTGCACTTCAGGATTTTCAGTTTTGCTCTCGTTGTCCTCTCTTACGTCCCTTCCTCCTTCATCTCCCCTCAAGCTTTCTCTCTTTACTGTCGGCTTCCTCGGTGGCTTCTGGCCAAAGCAACCGGCTTACGGATCCCCGATTAAAAGGAGCTTTGAAATGCTGGTCAAGGTGCCTGCATTTTGACGGAGGCATACTGGATCGAAGACCGAACAGTCACGGCCCTAGTGATTCACTCCATTTGTAGAGACAACAAGCATAAATAACTTGCTTGTTTCTGCTGCAGCGTACGACTGGAACCCTGCGTTCGGTCGGTGCAGCGCCGATTAAATGCAAGTCTCGTCCAAATGCTGGGGCAATATTTTAATTCCCTAGAAGTATGAGCGAAGGCACGCTAGAAGCACGAGCACATTGCCTTAGATGATGCTTTCAGTTCACGGGGAAGTGTGCATAACAGTAACGGGCCCACTCGATGTGTAGCGCTCGCTCTTGTGGCATCTCCTTTGCTCGCACTTATGGTGAGCTCTAATGTCCAGTTTGTTTGCCAGGCCCTACCAAGGTAGATGTTATTGATTTAGGGCTAGTCCCTGAACCTTGTGTTGGGTATGCAGCAACCTGTATGTAAAGCTTGCAAGATAAACCGTCCTTTATAGTTTGATCTCTCACCAATTGCAGCGACCTGTAATTGATGTTTTGGTTGTATGTTAAAATATCTCCTGGTGGTGTAAATAATTCTAATTCTTCACTGGGTCATGCCAGATGCTCCCAGTTGGTTTGGCATGTAAACTTCAGAAACTCGAGTTTTTGTGTCGGCCTTTTAAGTTGAAGTATGCTTTGCTAAATGCTCCGTATGTGGTACTTGACTGTTGTAGCTCCATTCTTATATTACATGTTTCTTTTGCTAATGCTCCTGGGGTTGAGCCTTCAGAATAATTTTTAGCAGCATTGAAAACTTTCAATTTCATGTTCATCATTGGGAGAGGGCCAGAGTTTTTTTTGCTTGAACTTGTGTTAACCTGTAACCAAGACAGAGCTCTAGCCTTGTTGTTTTAAGCTTGCCAGTGATACGTGCAACATCTTTCATGTTTGTTCCTTTCAGTGAACTTAAAGGCTGGGTTTTGCATTGTTTCTTTTTTCAGGTATGCCAGTTTGTATTTCTGTTGTGCTGTGGAGCAGGTGGACAATGAGCTTCTGACTCTTGAAGTAATTCATCGATACGTGGAGCTGCTTGACAAGTATTTCGGGAGCGTATGTGCTGTTGCCTTTTTTTTCTTCATTGCGTGACTAAGTTGGGGATGCTGGTTCGGGCAGATTGATCCGATTGGAACCTTGCTGACTTGCATTTTCAAGCACATTAATCCTCATTGCAAGACTAAAGAGGTTTGGTAGATAGCTCTGATGACGATACCGAATACTCCGACGGCGCTTTTGTGCTTGCATCATATTATCGGCAGTGTTGGAAGCAGTGGCATCACTAGGGTCAGCGGCACCCGGGGCGGTGGCCGCCCCCGTTCTCCGCCCTCCATCCCCCCCTCCTCCCCCCCCCCCCGCCGCCACCGGCCCGCCGCGACACCCCCTGGAGAGCTGCACCCGGGGCGGTCTGCCCCCCCCGCACCCCCCTTGTGACGCCACTGGTTGGAAGGTAACTTAAGTACATTGTACTTAAAGTACTACTTGAAGTAGGCTTGGAAAACTTGTACTTTACATGAAGTACATTCTCTGAGTATGTACTTGTACTTAACTTAAAGTATCTTTTCTGGTACTTTCCGAGGAAAGTGCAACTCCCAACTTCAAGTACATTTCCCAAATTGGGTCTTGCTAAATTTGTATCACAAAATTAAGTTTTGTCAACTCTGACGAAATACTTGGAGGGATATTCTACTCTCACTGGAAGCGCAAGCAGACTACTCATCGCTCCGTTTGTACTGCCGTACTGCGGGCGGCTTTCCCGCTGCATTTAAAACTCTCGCTACTTCTCCTCGGTCAGCGCAAGCGAGGAGGCTAAAAACTTTTGGGAGATGACACTCCTCCATGAGAGGCCTGCTTGCGGAAGCGACGGAGCTGAATTCATGCTCTCTCCTGCAAGCCAGTAAGCGGCGCCAAATTCTGAAGTCAGAGGGACTTCTGAATTTTGCGCCGTTTCCGAAAATAACTACTCTGGCCAGTTCACTTTATCAAATATCCAATGCCATTTTCGAAAAGAACTGATGCCCTTGCGATTACCTTTGGGCGGTGCGTACTAGCTTTAGAGGGGGGTGCAACGATTTCCGGACTTCGGTCAAAGATTTGTGGAAGTTGCCCTCTGACACTTTTGAAGTAAAGAACAGAAATCCGATTTCGCCTGCGTGTCCTAGTTGTTGCGTAAAAAAAAGATAAATATTGGCATTTCGGGCACCCCTCAACTCACTCCCAGTCTTCAGGGTCACACCTGGTCGCACTCCCAGTGACGTCATTCGGAGTGCCGTGTAGCTTCCCGTGTGCTATCTCGGAGGACGCTTCCTCTCCCTCTCTCCGCTCACATTAGCGGGCGTTATGCTGCAGCTTAGAGCCGAGCGAGGTCACATAATCTTTTCGCCGTAGTTGCTTCGGCTGCCGCTTGGGGCTGCAGGTGGGGGAAAAAGCTCGACTTTTGCTTTGCGATTACGCAGCTTAATCGCGACATTTTTTAATGAAGGAGATGTTTTCTGTAATCTCTGGGACACGATGAACAACGTAAAAATGACAAGATGCAAATTCTTTTAATCATAAAAGTTGCACCGCCCTTTAAGGAAAACACTGTGATAGGCCAGGGGTCTCAAATTTATTTGAGTGTGGAGACCAGATAGCCCACCCCCAAAATGTCAAGAGCCAACATAGGGCAGGGAGAGGGGGAGGAAGAAAAAAACAAAATGGCAATGGTGTTCTACGTTGTAGAGCAGCCGAGTCTTGCAGCGACACCCAAAGATATCCTAAAAAGGGGATATGTGCTATTTGCTTATTGTAAAATAGCTGTTTTGCCAGTGCCATCTTTAGCTTTGATTTATTCATACAACTGCTTTAGGTATATACCTAGTGTGATTACAAGGTTTAATATATCACCATCCAGCATATGTGCTGGAATTTGTTAGTACAGCTAAGAACCAAGCACGCAATCGTTACTATGTCGCTCAATTACAGGAAATGTCAGAGTTCAATATGTCTCAAAGGAAAATCTTTTTGTACGGCAGTTTTTGCTTTCCCTTCTGATTCTTATAGCAGAATTACAAGAAAATGCTTGTCTTAACGGTATAAAAGTTACCCCTGTACATAAAACTGGCAGCAAACATACATAGCATTGAAAACTACTATCCAATTTCCTCACCTGCGTCTGTTGCAAAACACTGGAGAATGCATTATTTGGTCACCTCTTTGATTACCTTGAGAGTTTAAACGCTTTTAACCCAAACCGGCACGGATTCCGGTGGAGGCTATCGACAGTCACACAACCGACAGAAACTATACACGGTTTGGCCACTTCGCTGAATGGGAGGGGACAGACGGATGTAATCTGCCTGGATCTTTCAAAGGCTTCGGTTGGGTTCCACATGCACAACTCATTAAAAAGCTAGTAGACGCCAGTATAAATTTGCAGTATTGTGTTGTATCAGAACCTACCTCATTAAACATACCCAGTTTGTAGAAGTTAACGGTGCTAGGTCTAATACATTAAAAGTCAGGGGGGGGGTGTTCACTAGGGGTCCGTTCTGGAACCGGCATTATTTCTAAGTTATATTAATGGTATTGTAGATAACATTAGCTCTAAAGTTACCACTCGCTCATTCGCAGACGACTGCTTAATTTATTCGAGAATTGTGTGTCCTGAAAATCAGATCACTTTGAACATGGCGTTGGAAACTTTAAATGAGTGGTGTAAGGGGTCAAAAATGCAAATGAACCCCCAAAAAACTATTCTTAGGAATCACAAATAAGATTAAGAACATGTTTGTTTTTGATTATGAGCTTGACAGTAGTCCACTAGCATTCACCAGTAATTTTATATACTTCGGTGTAACTGTGTCTGGAGATACAAGTTGGAAATCCCTTATCGACAATTTGACGAGCACCGCAAAAAGAAAAGTTGTTGTTCTTAAGACGTAACCTCAATATTAGCAAACAGAGGAAGCAAATTTAACAGCCTACTTAACATTTGCATGCCCTGTCTTGGGATATGCGAGCACCGCGTGGGACCCATACAGATAAAAACAGATTGAAACATTAGAAAAGGTACAAACGAGAGCTGCTAGATTTATCACATCCAGATACTGAAGGACTGACTCTGCACTATATGTAATCTATTTTCCTTTCTGTTCCTTCTTTTTTTTGTGTTCCTTCACTGATATTTATATTCATTTAAATGCATCTGTGTTTGAATCTGTCATGTCATGTCATTCGTGGAAGTGTGCTTTAAAAATTTGGTTATTTTACTAATGACCACTCCTGCAACGGCCAATAGGCCAACAGTATGAATAAATCAATATAGGAAACATTTGTTCTGTCAGACACGCAGTGCAGCCACTTACAGGGTTGGAGGCCTGACACCTTCTCTACTTCGTGATATAGAAGGGGCAAGACATCCACTGCAACAAATTAATTACTTGAGAAAAAAAAAATGTTTAGCACATCTTGTTATGAAGTTCTGATTTATCTATTGTGTGTTATTCATGGGAAACCCTGCTCGTATCTGGCCTGCTTCACGGGGCGGCGGTCTGCTGGTTTAAGGATATCTATACTTTGTTTCAGCTTCCGTCTGAATGCAGCCAAAGGCTGAAGGACGGTTCGCAACTTCGAGAAGAAGCATTCCTACGCACCACAAAGTAATCCGAAAAGTAATATTTTTTAAATAACTGTTTTGTGTGCAAACATTGCACAACATTCCAGATGTGTACTGCTGAGAGGGATTTGCAGCGAAAGGAATTAAATATCTTAAGTTTATGTTTTTATTAATATATGTAAATGCATGTGGTTTAGTGAAAACGCGTGCATCCGCTGGCAACACGGCTGGCAGCGCTCGGTTCTTCTGTGTGATTTCCTTCCCGTAATGGCCGAATCATGTGCTTCGCTGCTTTCCTCACAGAGTCGCTTCAGAACGCCCTTTCGCAAAGGCACGCTTGGGCGCCGGACGCGAGCGGTCGTGATGAATGTCTACTTTCAAATTCGGCAGAAGACTCCGGCCGCGTCGTACCGCGAATGCGTTGTAAACAAGAAAAGCGTCCGGGCCACTACAATTAATTCACCGATACGCGGCGAAATCAGGGCACCCCTTTACCTGCCGATCACATTGAACGCCAAGAAGCTGGTGGAAAGGACTGCGCCTCGAATCCTGGTATATCCAGACAATACAAGGATACATCGACGTGCTGGGTCATCGGGCACCTTGCAATATGCACTTACATCTCGAAACTATGCCGAAATGCTAGACAGGTGGAAAGCTCGGACACGGACGCCAGCGACCAACCTACGTACTATCCCCTGTGACTAAATTTCAGATTGTGAAAGGGCACTTTTTAAACCTGCAGCAGACGATACCGTTGATACACCCGCAGCAGACGAAATACTCGCGAACGCGGGCGGCGCGGGTGACTAGCGGCGCAGCGGAGGGATACAAAAGTGCAGGCGAGATCGCGCGACCTATTGCCGGCGTGTGATTGGCTCCGGCCACACGTAGCTTTGGCTGCGCTCGGACAGAAGCTGAAACGAAGCATAGACTCTGCATCACCTTGCTTCAAGTGGCACGGTGTCCTGACTTCCGGTCTATCGCTACCAATGAGCGCCGGGACACGAAGACCTTCAAGAGCCTGGTTGAAATCTTCTTGCAAACTGCAGATTGTCAACTGCCGCTTAGACAAAACTGAATATACTTTTTTTGAATATCAATGACCAAAACCCCGAGCCGGGGTTTTTAATCCACAATGTTGAACCATCACCAGCTCATTTGCACCCTAACCTTTGTTTATACTTTTCTTCTTTACCTTGTTTCCAGGTATGTGAGCTGGACATCATCTTTAACTTTGAGAAGGCTTACTTCATCTTGGACGAGCTGCTTATTGGCGGGGAGATGCAGGAGACGAGCAAGAAGAACGTTCTCAAAGCAATAGCGGCGCAAGATTTACTTCAGGAGGTAAAGTGACCCAACTTCCTCCCTTGTCCTTGTCCCCTCAATATCTGGCCATGCATCAACAAGGTGCTAGTGGAAGGAAACGGCCCTGCAGATGAATCTGGTTGCAATGTAAATGTTTTTTTTAGATAACTGCCCCAGTCTAAAGTTGGCTTGCTCAGGTGCTTGCGCAGCTGGAAAGTGCTTTTCTGTTCGGATCGCTTTGCAAAGAACTGCTTTGACTAAGCAGCACCTGCGTGGCAGTGCGCGGTATGTTAGAAGCCATACCAAAACCAGCTAGAAACGCTCCTTAGATATCCCTGAATGTTTGGGCCCTTTCTAGTATAACGTTATGACCTTGTAGCTTTCACACGTGCATACCTTCCAGACCTGGGAGGCATGTCGCGTGACGTTGGCATCAGAAGCAGTGTGCAGTTGCTCGCATGATCCTGTTAGTATAATTTGTACAAGTTGCAATGCACGCTTGTACAATATCTCTGTGATACCATTGTAGCTTTTTGTTTGCTCACTGATTTAAGTTTCACCACTGCTAACAAGCAGACCCGTAAACAAGGTTTGAGCTGACTTGTGTAATCTGGGTTACCTGCGGTAAAGAGATGGTTGAACATTTGCGAAATGACACGAATACGGATGGACTGTCGTTACTTTTAAGCATTATCGCTCGTGGCTCAGCTATTAAACTGGACTCTTTGAAAAGAGGGGCAAGCGCTTTCTAGCTGTGCTTGTGCCTATCGAGCAAATTCTAGACTGGCACGTTATCGGAAGGGGTGGCCGGCCGTGTGTCCATCCACCGACCACATAGCAGAAGCAAGGTAGCACAACTGAGAGTGTCCCGCATACACACCTCATAAAGGTTCTTGTAGTCGTCATCTGACTGAAACATAGAGCAGCTGGTAAGTATACTACTTCTTTTTGGTTTTTGATGCTGTTGCCATTGCTGTGGGGAATGGGGAAAATATCTTCCGTCAGCTTTTATGTTCTGTCACCTTGGGCCTAACAGTACCGTATTTACACGATTGTAAGTCGACCCCCCTCCCCCACACACACACACACACACACATTGCACATCAGCAAGAAAAAAAAAATTTTTTTAGGTGCGGATTTTATTGCGAACACGTGAGAACGGCAAAGTATCTGTTTTGAAAGCCCAGCCTCTAACACGCGATCAATGCCTTCTGGCGTGCTTTAGCTGCGCATGCACGCGCGAGACGCATGACATGTCCAGGCGTTATCGAAACTGGGAAGTTCACGCTGGAGGCAGGACAGCTGAAGCTGCTCCCTGTCGTTCTCACTCCATCCGCGACTAGATTACGACTCGTAGTGATGTCAGTCCCGTCGTCATCACTGCTACGTTCTCAAAGCACGTCGTCAGCGTCGTCCAACGAAATCTTGCACTTCGCAAATGACAGCGTCAACCACATCTTCCACGCTTGCACGGCGATCGCGTTGCATGTCACGGGTAGGGACCGATTGCTCACTTTTGCGGTGTATGCTGCAAGCCTGATCTCCAACTCCGGACCATTTATCCAGACTTTGGCCTGAAAGCTTCTTCGTTTGCAGTCACAGTTTAAGATCCCACGTCATTGCAGACTCCGCTGGAGCATCACCCGTTCCGATGGGTCGAACTTGCGTCCAGCAGCGCAGTTGTTGGTTGCTTCAGGGTTAAGAATGGCCATAAACGAGCACCGAAACCTTAACTGCCCGGATCACGCAACGTCAATACAATAAAAAAACGTAGATAGCTGTCCAGGATGTTCATGACACTCTATTAAACGACAGGCCACCGTGAATCATGTGAAAAACTGTGAAAAGAAGCCGCGGGGAGTGAGCAGTGAGCCCTGAGGCTGTTCCAGCGGCCTCCGGTGTGGCTCTTACATCAAGTGCCGCCCCCCTGGTAGTTGGGCGTGCTGTGCACTGTTCACTGCCGTACATTCGGTTAATTTGCGAATCGTTATCAATAATACACGTTCGTGCAAATAAAAAAAGAATGAGATTTGTAAAATGAGTGCACAGAATAGCGCAATGCTACAGGTACAGCTGGCTAAATTCGTAACAAGCCAAGGTGTTCTTGATATCGTGATTGTTTCGTTTTGCTGACAATGGAATGCTTTGGTTCGATACTAAATCGACCCCCCGCTTCAGATTTTCAAAAATTGAAAAATGGGTTGACCTACGTTCGTGTAAATATGGTATTAGAAGTAACTCTGTAATGGTAATCTTTTGTGGGGTAAAGCATACAAATGCTTCACCGACTTTCATGGCACCGCGCAGAGTGTGCGACGGGCACACTCTGTGCTGTGCGAAACGTGAGTATGATTCAATCGCCATTGCGCGAAAATAGGCTGGAGAAGGTTGGATGGTTTGAGGTGTGGAAAATTGTCCCGCTTTAATTTGTGGCTTGAAACCTTTGATCTTCTAAGTGACCATGACTTGAACATAACCTATGATAAACTAGAGCTTTATCATTCAATATCCTTGCATTATTGCTCTGAAAGGCTATATTTTGCCATATTGTGAGCTTATGCCATCAGAGTTCTCTTTGTGTGAACACTGCTGTTGTTGGGATTCAGATTCCTTGGCTTTGCAGTAGAACAGTGCTCCGCCAAACGATCTCATGCAATAACTGCTTCTTGCTGCCTTTTGTATCTTGCAACAAGTGTAGCGATTTTACGTGGAGGCACTTTTAAGTCATACTACATTCTTGACTTGAATGTGCTTTGGACTATAAGGACTACAGCGTGCAACGAGCACAGTTCCGTGCAGTGGCAGCACGAATGGCGCAGCAACCACTAACGCCCTTTTTCCTTCTGCTCCCTTTCCAAAGGATGAAGCAGTTGAGAACGCCCTCAAAGAGTTTGGACTGATCTGATTGCGTAGGGGCGCAGCGTCTGTGGCGTTCACTTAACTGACATTCTGTGGGCCCATTTCTGTGCACCTGTTCCCGCGTCATCCAACTCGCGCGTTTGCTCCGAAGCTCTTTCGACGGCACAAAGTTGTGCTTGCATGTTCTTCTGTAGTAAAGCTGTTCCCTGAGTATGGTGGCTTCCTGCATTTCCTGGTCACATTCTTTTTGTTTCTCCTGCCTGGCTTCTGATAGTCTTGGATCATTTTTCATTTTTTTTTTGCCACTTTTGCTTCTGGTGTTGCAATGCATGTTGTGAGCTGCTGGCGTGCCTTTTTATTGATTCTTGAATGCCTGCTCTGTGTTGCTCTTTGGAATCTTTTCAAGGTGCTACTACAGTAGAACCTCGTTGATACGTTCCCGGTTCATACGATTCCCGGTTCATCGTTCGCTAGTGAAAGCACGGGAAACGCCCCATAGAGCTGCGCTGTTTTCTTCCGGTTCCTACGTTCCCGGATAACACGCATTTCCTGGAAAATACGCTCAACATTCTGCCAAATGTCGATCGGATTATACGTTTTTTTGGCAATCAACGGAGCTCCGAACATCCGGTTCTGACGAACGAGCGCCGAGCGCGCCGAGCACGCCGAGGCATACAGGGCGCGCGCGCGGGATGGTCTGGCCTGGCGGTGCCCGCTGATAATGCCGCCGCTGCGTCTATTGTTCTCCGCAACTTGCGAGAGCCGTCCGGGTGATTAAGGTCGCTTACAGAAAACACAGTGCCGGTTTTACTGTCTTAGCTCATTATTCGACTTCGTCAAAGAATCTTTCCCATGAAATAATAACAAAGGATTTTAGGCGATTGCAACTCTGCGGCGGCGGCGTACTAACCGCTCGTAACAACAGCGCGTCCATCTGGTGCTGTCGCTTCACTTTCCTCTTGTCAAGTGCCACCGCTGGCGAAAGTGGCACGAATGCTGTGTCGTAACGAGCAACCGAAGCAGCAGCGTAAAAATCGAAACCCAAATACAGCTTCTGCCGATCGTTCGCCGCTGTGCGAGCGCATGTCCACAGCAGTACGTTCGCTTACGACTTTTCGAGCGTTTCTGAAGTAGACACGTGATTATGGGTCGCTCTCGGTAACTCTGGTAACTCCAGCAAGCTCTTTGAGGCACTGTTCCGAGGGCTGGAAGCACCGTTTGTAAGAGTGCGCAAGAGTAACTCTAGACTATGACGTACAAGGGAGCAGTAGGCAGCGCGGGTTGTAGTAAATGAACAAATCTGGCATTTCTTTTGTTTTCTTTGTTTCTTCTTTGCATTGTCAGCTCTCTAGGCAGCTTCGGTTTCGCGTTCCGACCGAAGCCCGTGCCCTTTCGTTTAGTTTGCCGATGCGATGGCGACGCGCGCGCGCGCTTGCCAACAGAAGCTGATAGACGCTTTCGGAGCGCTGTATTAGAAACGCTGTTCAATCTCATTCTCGACTATTTTTTTTTTTTTTTTTTGTGCTTGAAAATGGTGAGCTTGGATTGTGTCGCTTTTCCGGGTAATAGTGTTTTTTTCTGGCGGTTTTCTTCAAAACGTATCAACGAGGTTCTACTGTATTTTCTCGGTGTGGTGACTGCCTTGTTAGGTTTCGAGCTATTAAAGAGTAGTAGACACGGTTGAAGCTGTGCAAGTCTGGCTAGGACGTTTACTAATTCACACCACAAATGATTATCACTGCGCGCCCTTCCTTCCAATTTTATTCATTTATAAAAATTATGGCGGCTGGTGCAGGCCGACTGATGTTTGACAGTTTTCAGGTATTCAAGGACCCTCACTGGAGGATCATTTTGCTAAAAGGAAATAGTGCAACCAACATTAGTGAATCTCACTTGTAAACACAACTTAACGACGTTGCATTGTGAATCGTAGCTACACTGCATATTTATTAATCAAATTAATTGCAGTGATCATAAAATTTACCTTTCAATTAAGTTTTTACATAGGTAGAACTATAATGCTGAGAGAGCATTTAGAAGGCTGCAGGCAATTGTCTTTTTTATAAAAATATATATATTTATATCTTACGCCTCATTGAACACACATCTCTCATGAAGGGCCTTAATAGCTTATGCTGTAAGGCACTGCCATTTTTAAAGTTTTAACCTTCTTGGAAATAAAGCCAATTACATTAACAGCAGTGAAGCAATACATGTGTGCAGCAATACTCTGACATTTCATAGTGAGCATGCCATTGTCTTTCTGGTTCATATGAGAGTAAATTGCAGAGTGATCTGACAAAGTATGTCCAGATTACTGAAACAAAGCATTACATGTTGTTCAATAATGTAATCAAGATCAACAATCACTCGGTTTTCGAGAGTTCACACTGCACCTGTTCATTCAACCCAATGAGTGGCTTGTATTTGTGCAGTAAATCATAATTTTTTTTCTTTTTTTTTTCTTCCAATATGAGTATGGTTTGTTAGACACCATTTTTTAAGTACTATCAGCTTTTTGCTGTCCTATCATTTTTATGCTTTCTATTGCATACTTTATTCACAACAATAGCTACTAACTTCATATGATACTTGTATTGGAAGCTGCGACACAATGATTGTAGCAATGAAAATAAGTATGGTTATTAAATGCACTTCTCATGGGATATGTATCATAGCAATATTTCAGTATATTTGATATCACGTAGTGGAAATTGATTCTGTAGGCTCTTACAACTGATTTTTATCTTGATATTTTTTTATAGCCTGTTTTAGAACACACTGAGGATGGTTCAAACCATCCAAAGTTGCCAGACGTGATCTGGGGATAATTCAAATGTGCATTTGTGTGCTATGACGTGGCAGATCTACCATCCATGCTTTTTGTTCTTCTGTAGGAATACAGTCACAATTTTAAATTCTAGTAAAATGTGCAATTTTTTTTTTTTTTTGACACCATGTTTGGAAGACATGCATACACCATAAAAGGTTTACCTTAACCCAAGGCTGATTCTTTTAAACATTTGCACATAAGTTTGCTCCACATCGCATTATGAACTGAAGCTAACAGTGGAAAACCTCAGTGATTCATTTATTTTTCCTCTGAGTGTAAAAAGCAATTCATCGTATTGAGTGGACCATTGTTAATTTGACGTTTCTGCGCTAACTGCAAGAGCTTAAGGCTTTGATTCGCCTGAGCTGTAGGTTAGCCTAGCAATAGTAAATTAGTTATCAATGTCTTTTTCTCAGATTTGTAGTGTAGACCCTAAACAAAGCGGTATTGACCCCAGTAACTAAAAGTGCTAAAAACCACCATTTCATTTTTGTCTTAGTTAAATGTAATGCAAACCATAAGGCCTATGTACTGCAGTAAGGGAGATTGCTACACAATGTGATACAGAATAATTGCCTAATTAGCATTAAAAATAGTTTATGGCATCTAAGCCTAATTGTAACAAGTCACCCTTGTATGGAGGATCCCCAGAGCTTTCTGGAAATATTTGGCTTGTTCATAACATCTCACCATATATAGCTATCTAATTTGAAGTGACTTCAAGGTTTGAAGGATGATTAAATGTTGATTTTTTACATAAGAGAAGACTGCTTTGCCTGTGCATGCTACATTAAGTATCTGTCTCCCATGTTAACATTTTGTTTGCTTGTATTTTTCCTTCCACCTAAAGGATGAAATGCTTGAAGCTGGTGTGCAAGACTAACATCGTGTGCCTGCATCTCACTGCATTTTCAAGCTTGCTCATAACACATAGGCTTCATGGTTTACAATGTCCTCTTGGTTTTGCATCTCTACCTCGTTTTTCTTTGAATAGGCAGTCTGTTTTGTTTAGCTGGCGAAGGCTGCAAGTCTTTTTGCAGCCCCTTCATTCTTGCATAGGGCATTAGAAAACGTTTTGTGTTGCCTGTAATTGGTTCAGCTTCGCAGTCATGTTTTGGAGCCTGTCCTCTGTGTACACAGAGAGCATTTTTTCTTAGGGGTCATTCACTTTTGAGTTATCTTACTCCAGATTTCTACTGACTCAACTATGTGTTTCTGGTGTCCTGCATGACAGCTTTTTCAATAGAAGCTGACTTTTGTTAGTGTTGGGCATTACACTATCCACTAGCTGCATTGAGTGTACTTCTGGTATGGCACCAGGTGGACAGGCATACTCCAGGCAGACAACAATGTCTCCTCTGCCAGAATTTGTTCGGCAATGCTGTAAACTCTTCCACTGCTGCACGTGCACGGTGCAAGACAGTTGGCAACAAACATGAGATTGGCGTTTGAGCAAGCACATAAAGTTTCCTTGGAAA
The DNA here is from genome assembly GCA_037355805.1 of Ixodes ricinus. Taxonomy (NCBI): domain Eukaryota; kingdom Metazoa; phylum Arthropoda; class Arachnida; order Ixodida; family Ixodidae; genus Ixodes; species Ixodes ricinus. The sequence continues at coordinate 28,552 of JAZHYW010027629.1, forward strand.
AGACAGTGAAGACAAATTGTAAAAAAAAAAAAGTGTTTTTCAATGACTTGGAAACGGAACCACAACACTTACTTTATTTTAGAATTCTGTGTTGGCAACGAGGATCACTTGTGACTACGCTCATTTATTTCTTTCAAAAAATATTTTGTGCCTAATTTATACTTTTCATGGTTCTAACTTTTCAAGTGCCATATTTTTAATAGCTTGGAAGCAAATAATGGAACCGAGAGTGTCATTTGCTTTGCCTCCAGTCACTCTGATGAGTCCCATGTGATGTCACACAAAATCCATTTCTCCTGCAGACTCTAGGCATCACCACAAGTTTGATTATTAAGTGATTTGTGTGGTACACAAGCATTCGTCCAATTTTAGAACTTGGTCAGCTTTGAAATCTGCTTGGCACTTGTTTCATTCATCAAATAGAACTTCCAGGTTGATCCTCATAGTTCCTTTTACGTTTGATCCTCAAATAAGCACACTTCACCACACTTCAGTAGTTTTGATGGCAGAAATTAAATTACAGGAGAAACAGAAAAAAAAAGAAACCGATGGTCTCTTGCTCATGTTAACAGTGCTGTGCTGTTTGCACATTTGCATTGATGGCAGTGTTTCAGAACACTGATTGTATATGAACACGCTTAATTTTTACACTTTGTTCCGATGTGTTATATGGACCAGATGTGTTGTCCTGAGATATAATAATCTAAGACATCTTTGTTTTGACGCCTCAATCATCAAGACCAATCACTTGGGCTTATTTTTTGAACACTTGAGCTTTGTAATTGCTAAAGTGTTCACACGTCACTCCTTTGCACTTCCCCTCAACTTTGTTCATATTGTGGTATGATGGTTACTTTACTAATGAATCCATGTTAAGAGGCAAGTAATCCTCACTTTTTGATCCTGCTTGCCAAGCAGGGGTTTTTGATATAAGAGCTGTACAATCATGTAAGGGCTGGTGGGAGATGTTTTTACTTGGGCAGGCAAGTTGGAACCAATTGCACTGTCTGTTGTCAAGCAACGTGGAGGGCATCATCCTTGCAAAACAACCGTGACGTGCAAACACAGGTGCTCAAGGTCTTAGCTGGTATTTTGTTAGCTCTCTATATTCTTGGCCGTAAAGTATATCAAATTAAAGGGTGACCTTATCTTCTTTGAGATTCTAGATTGGGATTGTTGATTTTTCTCGCTGACGAAGCATCTATGAAAGCTTTGAAGCGTTTCTGAGGCTTATAATCTTGGCATATAAAGGATTCTGATAATGATAATTAAAATATTGTGCACAAATACAATCAACTTGTGGGTGGCAGTGTCACTTAGGATGTGGTAGAAATTTCTTACTTTCACATCTTGCTGAAGTCCAAATGTCTGGCATATCCATTTTTGTCGCCTGAGCAATTTTTCACTTAATTGAACCCTTGCTTTCATTTAGTTTTCTTTTATGGCCTTTTCGTGGAAATAACGGTGTGTGTGGAAGCCTGCTGCCCTGCTGCACTTCGGACAGAGTTTTGCACTCATGGAAAGCAATTTACATTGTTGCTTTTGGGAATTGTGCACTTACAGT
>JAZHYW010027631.1:0-16945 GCA_037355805.1 Ixodes ricinus
AGAAATTCATACTAACTAAATTTTGATGCTTTCATTGTACTACTGAAGTGCCAGTGAAATAAATTACTTCCTATGATTGATAATTGAAGGTTGTTTTTGTGCAATATACATGATTTAATCTGTTTTTGGTGAAAAGACTGATAAAGGGCTTTGATATATTTATTTTTTTCAGATGGCATATGCTATTGTAGACTTTGTTGGTCGGAACGAAATAGAAGTTGTGCCATGCTCTTGGATTAGTGGAAGCACTTGCATGTGGCCAAAAGTTCCGCTCGATAAACTGAAGACAATGGTGAAGAAAAACAGCCCGTGTTCATCCTCATTGCCCTGGCAGAGGTATGAGGTTCAGGTCAAAGGAATTTTTGGTAAGTGGATTCATGCTTTAGCAGTGAAGACATAAATGAAGACGAGCGCGCTGTTTACAAATAAACTCTGCCATGCCGGGTGTGGGCACTCGCATATGCAGAAACTCTTTGGGAGGTGAGAAGTGTGTGCACCGTACCTGTGGAAGCACCACCTCAGAGGAGTGACGTTGGAGAATGTATTGGTGTATAAGGGGACAACTCTATGATATATATATTTGATAATACTACACTAGAACCCTTCCTGATCACTTCTCCAAGGTGAGCACATAAAAATTGGAATTAATAACCCTGGAATTCATAACCTTCTTTCCCAGAATCATTGGTGGTCAACCATGAAGAAGATATGTCACTATATTGACACACAGCAGTCCATAAATATATAACATCTATCATTTGTTTCACACTGCTGAAGCTATTTCGTATGGTGGTGAAATAATAAATGCTCACCGTGGTGTGCTGCAGCTTCATTCTACATTAGATGAGTCACTTTAGGCATGGAATAGCATGTTTTGGCAATGTTTCTAGCGGTCATTTGTGTACAGACACTGTTTGATTATTTGTTTTTTTGCATGTGCAGCTTCGTACGATGAAGCTAGAAGGAAGCTGGACAAGTCTCAATACACGTCCGACTTGGCAAGCGAAGATGAGCCACCTCAGAAACGCAGGAGGACACCAGCTACAAGATGGGACCCTACTGATGATACATGCAGCAGCTTGTGGTCAGAAGACAGTGCAGGCACTTTGCCTCCTGAAGTTCCAACGGACTTTCCTCAGGGTGAGACTGCATAATAACAGTGTCGATTTTGCCAATTTGAAGCCATGTAGGGTGTGCTACCCGATCCAAAGGGAACAGTCGACAAATCCAGTCCAGGCCTTGAATTGGATTGGATTTAGGGCACGACACTAGGCTAGATCCAGTTAGTGCTACTAGATATAGTAACAAATGGAAAAGCCGCAGATCCTAATCCAAGCCTTAAGCCGAAAGTGTGCATCTGGCGGCCATGCTGATGTGTATGGTTGAGCGTCGTGTTTTCGTGTTTCCGGAAGTGGCCTGTTCACTGACGATGTCGGCGGCAAGAAAGTGCTCGTTTATTCCGGACTGGACGAACCCGAATGATTCGGAATATGCAAGTTGGATTAAGCCCGTGCAAAATGATCCTCACAGTGCTGAGTGCTCCATGCCTTGTGTTGTAATGATCCTATATATTTAACTGCCTCTACAGTGGTCAGGAAATTTCACCTGGAATCGACCGGGAAAACCTGGAAAAGTAGGAATTTCAAAATAATAATTTGCTATACCTGTTTTCACTTCAAGAACCATAGTAAAAAAAGTCCAGCTTCTCTCGAAGCATTACTGATCTCCCCCTTTATGTACAGAATTAAGATATAGGTAGGCGATACATAGATTAGTTTTATGTTATGTTATCAAGGCGCACACGGTCTAAACGCCAAAAGCATAGCTTTTTCCTCCGACAATTCCAAATCTCGTAAAAACTACTTTGTACCGCGTATGAGCAATACGCAAAGCTTGTTTTTTTTTTCTTGAGGTGGAAACGGGTATAGACATCCTGTGTATAATGAACATGGAGCCTTTTCAGCAACAGGGCTTTTTCCTGACGGCATGCAGCTCTTTTTGGGAAGGTAACCGACGTAGATAGATATTTATATTTTTAATTATAATTTTCTGATAATTTGTAGCCATTTAAAGTGTCAGCCTTTCATGTGTTTATATCAAAAGGTTTGAACAAAATACAGATCGTGCAATACCAAACGTTTTGGTTTTGATCCCTGTTGTACTGATGTGCAGCCTGTGTTACCTCTGATGGATGTCCTGTGGAGCCGCCAATTTTGAGCCAGCATGGAACAGGTGAGTATAGAGTGGACGGATTGTTATGCTATAAATTAAATAGCATACAATTTCTTGATGTTTTTTTTTTCATTCAAATTTCGAGGTCTAAATAACAGTGCTTAATACAATAGAACCTCGTTGATATGTTTCTGGTTTTTAAGTCTTCCCTGCTGCCATGCTTACGAATGCCGGTCCCATTGAACTTTCATAGCGAGATGTTTATTATTGCTTGTTTGTGTGCGAATACCTTAATATATAGATTAATAACGTCCTAAAGAACAAACTGAAAGAAATAAAATCATCTTCTTTTTTTTTGCTGCACAGAGTCACCGAGACCAAGTAAGTTGCTCACAAGGTTCGGAGATAACTGTCAGAGTCGCAGGTAAGGCAGTGGAACTTTTTGATACATGTAAACCCTAATAACACAGGACAAGCCTTGGCTAACCCGTTGCCACGTCGAACACCTCAAGACGGGGTGCACGAATACTCCGGTAACACTGTTAGCCTTTTTTCTCGTCAGTCGGAATGCTTGCATATTTTAAGTGCTGTTGCTGTTGAAACACTGTTTCTGATGTAAGCCGAAGCTTTGTCTTGGCCACATTTGTTGTAATATTCCAGGACAAACCCCATGCCCTAGGCCCACTGCCTTGCCAGAACGTGGTGAGTTACGAGATTCCTTATTTTATCCAGCACTCTGTTTCCTGGCTCAACTAGTAAGCTTGTCATGCTAAATGTGCAAGTTTTTTTAATGTGTGCTGTCAACATGTCTTAAGGGGGGCATGGGTCTTTGGCAATGTTGACCTCTACAGCTGTTGTTCTTCTGAATCTACCAGGCTTCTAATTTCGTGGGTGAATATTTGAGCTATAAATCAATTTATAACGTCTATGTGGGCTGAATGCATTGAAGTTGACTCAAAAACATTGATTTCACAAAACACAATTTTAGGACTTGTTGAAAATTTGCAGAAGGGATATCTCAGCATTTAGAGCACATAGAAATATAACCTTTCTAGAAACGTGTAGCTAAATATGTGAAGCATACAATGCTGTGAAAAAATAATTTAATATAAGTTTTGAAAAAATTCTATGTGATCTTTTGTTTTATTACTTGTTAGCCATGCATTGAGCACTGAACTTCAATCTGCGGTAAAATCACTAATAATGGGTTTGTCTTAAAGTACTTGCAACATTGTATTCTCTACACGTCATAGTATCTAGTCATGTGTTAAAAAGGACATTTTGTTGAGCAGTTTTTTCCCTATTGTTTTTCCAAACAAAGGCGGGCAAGTTTTAGTTATCTTGAGGACCATTCTACTGACCGAGAAAATGACCAGATATATGAAATCAGCACAAAAAGCTGAAAAAGCTTGTAAAGTTTCATTGTGTTTGGTCATAAAATAAGAAAAAAGCTCCAAGACCAGTGTTCCCCCTTAACATCATCTGTATATGAGGAAGTGGACCATAGCATCATTTCTATGTGCTCTATATGTCCCCTTTGTTTGTCTTATGTACATGGAGGTGCAAATTCTGTACATGCAGGCATTTTGAGTCTTTATAACCTCTTTCAATGAGGTTATTGATAGAGGTTATGGAGGGCACACAACATGTGCTATGGTGTGCACAGCTATCTTGTCACTCTTTTTGCTCCGTTGGTAGTTTCTGGCAAAACCCACCTATCCTCAATAAAGTAAGCCGGCGTAATATAAAAAAAAACAAAAAAAAACACGGTCGGGTTGCTGAAAAAGGGGAAGAGGTATATGGATTCCGCCATTTTTACCGATGAAGCTTCTCCAACTTACTGTGACGTCCCCCAACGTCCTCTCTCGTCGCGGGAAGCAGCAGTCAATGGGCGAATGAAGTTTTTGTTTCTAAAATGAAGCTTGCGCGACCAGCATAGACAGACCGCTCTCCTCATTCCATAATGCTTCGTACAAGAATGATTTACCCAGATGTTACATCGGTAACATATTAGTTGTCACTGTCCACTTTGCTTGGGGTAAAATGCTCATCTTAGGAAATGCCTGAGCCTGTGTCTTGGTATGACTCCTCCACACTGACCTCTCTTTTGCAGGTTGGAACACCTTCTAATTTTATTAGAAATTCCAGAAAAGTACCTGCAAAAAGGCAACATGCCATAGCTACAAGTTACTAGAAATTGTACCTAGGATACAGTTAGTTACCAAGAAATAAAAGCGTCTACATTTGTACTTCAGATACACAAATAGAACCTATTGTAAAACACCAAGCATCCGCCCATTCCACACTAAGCGGCCATTCCTAAATGTCGTAGTACCCGAAAAAAATATTTGAAGTACAAGTATAGATAAAATTTGTGATCTAATAAGTGCCCATCCCCACTTTCTTGCAGTTATCTCCAAATTATGAGACAGCGCCGCTTGATCGTTACTTGACGGTAGTTACCAATGTACAGCTACTTGTACCTAGGTGCTTCACAACCTTGCTAATAAGTAATTTTGATTTATTCCTCAGAATTTCAGGGCCAAGTGTTAAGGCTACTCAATGTTATAAGACTGAGCTTGCAGCAAGTTGCCAGCACGCTTGACGCTCTCACCGCCTCCACCGAGCCTACTGTTGCACCCGGTCCGGTTGTACCGCAACCGTTCAACACAGCCGACGGTATCGCCAACTTCGAGGCAGATCTCAGCGCATCTGACGAAGCTCTTCTGGTGTGTCCACGTTTACATAACGTATACTTTGGCTGATAGCTGTGGGACATTAGGTGTTGTGCATGCCACCTGTGTGTGTAAAATACAAAACATAGCTAGCAGTTCTTCAGCATGTTCCTTCCCAAGTGTTGAAATGCAACCAAATCATTTCAAGCAATATTAGTTTTGTGAAGACTCTGAGGTTCATTAAATTGGCAGGAACTAACAGAAATAAAAAGTGTCTTAAAGTTCGCACAAATCAGAATTCAAAGCTTCTGGCTGCAGCTTGCTATGTGAAAAGGTTGAGCAGAGAAGGAATGATAAATACAGCTTATTTCTGTCTTGTATTTTTAATATAGACCCTTTAGAGAATTGCTCTCATAGTTGCAAAGGAACACACGTGGGCTGTGCTCTGCCGAAATGCTACACCCAATTTGTGTGGCATCTTTGAAATTTCCAGGTGAAGGAACTAATCACACTTGGTGGACGAAACCCCAACACCGCAACCAAGCGGATGCTCGCCTACCTGCTGACAGATAAACTAGCTGCCGAGTACTCTTGGGAGGGAAAGAAGGGGAAGAAGAAGTTCTGCAAGCTTCGCATTTGTCAACTTATGTGTGGTTAGTGTCACTTTTTTAATTCTTTGAAGTTCATTACAAAAATTTGTGTCACAATTGTTTAAGGTTTTTGTTTGCAGGTGAAAAATTATCTTACTCTTCTTACCCTGGGAGGGAGAAATATGATCAAAAGAAACATAATGAGTGCCAGAATGGATAACGTAGCAATTTTGGGCAAACATTTTATTCCGCTAAATTCGAGAAAACGGAACTAAAAATGCACCCCTGAAAGAGAAATGTACATTATGTTTACTTCTGAACATGCTCATTTCATTACTGTACTATTATTTCCCAGCTTAAAGGAATGTTGAAACGAAAATTGAAATATCACTATCAAGTTCAAAAGTAGGCTAAATGTGATAATTAATACCTGGATATGACAATCGCACATTTTTATTTTGAGTGGATGGCTATGTTTTTCATTCTGAACGGCCCCCTCTAGCAAGCGCTCGAAGAGCAGCCACGGAGAGCGCAATGCGTCTTGGGGTCTTTGACACACTCGTGACATCATCCCATACAGCACGAGCAAGGCTACAGAGGCTGGCGTAATTATCAGCTTCACCACTCGGTGGCACCAGCGCATTACAACTCGGCCGTTTGAGATATCTGAGGGCCGCACCAGCCACATGCCACAGCACTGACTACAATGGTGGACTGCCCGCCCACACTGCCGCGGCCGCACAGTCAGACCGAAACACTTCATCGCCCTGGGGCTCTTTTTGTAATCCTCATCACGAAAGTGGTCAGAGCGCAAGCGATCATTTGTTGTCGGAACCCACATGGAAAACGACAGATGTGCCAGACACATCCGTTGCTCAGAAATTAACGCGTTGGCAGCTCGCGATGTGGCACGCAGTTATTACAGTCCTCTGCCACACAATAGCGCGGCATCTGGGCATTAAAACCAACCCACAGCTCTTCACTTCTGAACCTTCCAACAAAGTAAATACCACACCGAAGCAGACTACCGATAGGCCATTGGGTCAACCGGGGCAATCAACCTAACGGGGTCATCGTGGCCAGCTCTACATTGGCTTTCTCCACCAAAACTTCGTGTTCAGGCGTTGGTGACTTCCACGGGTACACCCATACTTCCACAGAGGGGCACTACTGATATGTCATAAGCGATGTCCTAATACAGTGTTCGTAGTCACGGCATACAACACTGTTTTTGAAACATCAACCATGTGCCCTTCGGTAATCGTTTAGTTCATTTCATCATTTGTTTTTTTCTCCTTTTCAACAGAACATTTGTCTTTCCGAGCAGATGTCATTGCCTAGACGACATTAAACAATAAAATAGGTGCTAGAATTTTGTTTCCATACACCTTTAAACACCAGATGAAGGAATATGTTGTTCTCTTTCCTATCTCATGTTGCCCTTGAAGGGTACAGTGGTTTCAGCGAGGCTGTAATTATATTTGCTTTTATACTGTTTTTCTTCCAGCTGCAGTAAACAAGAGGTTTACACAATCAACAAAGGATGATGTCGAAGTTACAACAAAGTCATGGCTCAGACATGCCCCAGAACGAGAATATGGAAAAGCCAGCCAGCGTTGAACTTGTGCGTTTTATAGTTATTGGTTCTACTTGTTTTAGCTAAGTCTTCTAGCTCTGCCAACGTCTATATTTATTTATTTTTTTATTTGTGCTAATGAAGGCCCATAAGCAAAGACCAGGTACATCCATTTCCATTGTGTATGCAATAAAACTTCAAGAGAAATTTTACTTGTCTTAGTTTACTTTCAGACATACTGTCACAATTTAGCTTATTAAAGCAAATACTGAACCTATTTTTGCTCTAATTTTCTGAGCCCATGCTTGGTGTAGTATTATTGTCGGGTTATCTGTCTGCACTATATATGCGAAATTCCCATAAACATGCTCCGCATTACGTTCACTCCGGTGCTATGCTTCACTGATAGGCGTGCATGCAAGCCCAGCTGAAGCGAAGCAGTGGAGTGAATTTAATGCAGAAATAAACTAGTGCATGATATCATCGAACCAAGTTTATGTGAAGTTTCCATATATAGTACAGATGGATAACTCGTCAATAGTACTACACCAAGCATGAGTGCAAAAGGAACAAACAATAATTATACTAATATTTGATATATGGCATGTATTAATACTTTTCTAAAAAAAATGCAATATTATTGCACAGGAGGGTCATTCGGTGGGTGTTCCAACAAATGTCCGTACATCCGTCTCTGGACGTCCCACGGATGAGCCGTGCTATGTTCAGAGTTCTTGCATCGGATGATCCGATGGACATCCGGTGAACGTCGTTCGGAGGTAAATGGACATCCGGTGGACTTCTAAATGTCCGAAGTGGAACGAACGTGGGATGTCCTAGGGACATAAATTGCCCTCTGGGATAAAGCTTGAGGCAATCAGGGGCTTCAGCGGCCCGTTACAAAGAAAGAGGTGAGGAGCGTGCTCGGCCTTTGTGGGTATTATCGAGAGTACGTCCCCGGCTACGCGGAGCTGGTCCTGCCCCTCACCGAGCTGACCGCCAAGCGGGTCCCGAACACAGTGCCGTGGGGAGACCGAGCCGAGCGCGCCTTCGAGGGACTGAAAGCAGCTCTCATGAACGCCACGGCTCTCGCGACGCCGGACCCCGGTCGGCCGTACTGGTTGTTTACTGACGCGTCGGATTTCGCGGTCGGGGCTTGTCTCGCTCAGGTGTCGGATGGGGGGAGGGAGGGACCTGTCGCTTTCGCCAGCCACAAATTCTCTCCCACTCAGTCGCGCTGGGCGACAGTTGAGAAGGAGGCCTTCGCCGTCATATGGGCGTTGAAAAAATTCGACAACTGGCTGTTTGGGGCCCAGGTAAACGTGGTGTCAGACCATAACCCGCTCGCCTACTTGACCGCCAGCACTCCGAAGAGCGCTAAGTTGATTCGGTGGTCACTCGCGCTGCAGCGCTACAGCGTGACGGTGAGTCACAGAAAGGGGAGGGAACATGCCAACGCCGACGCGCTCTCTCGGCTGCCCAACAGCTGTTGGGGCGATTAGAGATTGAGCGCACAATGGCAGAGAGCGCATTCCCGCTCCTAAGATGTACCTGGTGTCAGCCGGGGCGCGGGCGGGGAGGCGATCACGGCCACGGCTCTTAAGTGCTAACGAACTTGGACTCGCATTGCAGCGTTTATGTGTTTTCTTGCTTTTTCCTTTTTGTGGCGTGGAACTTTTGCTACTTTAACGTTGTTGTGGGTACGAGGGGAACGGGCCCACCAAGGTACCGCTGATGCATGACATGTTTATCATTGTTCCCGTAGCCGCGGGCAGAGAGGATTGCCGTTTCTTCACTTGCTTTTCGTTAATCGAGGGACCTCGCGTTTTAGCAAGGATTGCTGAATGAAGAGAATGTGGCTTTATTTCTAACGTACGCGTGCATTATTTTCGAGTTACAGTGTATACTTTTCTTGGTTGTTATTGGCTCCGCCGCCATCCTATTTTATTAACTGTTGGCCAATTCAAAAGTCTTGGCACAGTTTTTAGGGGGGGCGTGTAGGGATGGCCGAGGGGGCTTAGCGGAAGGAGCTCGGGGAAGTGGCCGCGAGGTCACCCGAAGCGTCCTTCGGAGGCGCCCGATGTCTCGCGCTCTTCCCTTTGGCGGCAAGCGGCGGCCAGCTCCCGAAAGTGGAAGCAGATTTCCCGCGTGGGAAATAAACAAAACCTACGTTCCCAAGGCGGGTGGTCGCCCTTGCCGCCGTGGTAATTGGGGAAGCGACTTGGTCAGAGCCATGTCGGCGACTCCGGGAGAGAGAAAGGTCCGACCTCCCTGCGAGATGTCGGCGCGCCTTTTTGGAGAGGTTGAGTTGAAACAAGCCCGTGCGCGGAGCAAGTTGTCTCCCGCGGTCCGCCGGTCCGCGTATCTTTGTCGCGAGCGACAAGGAGTCTTTTTGAGCCTTACCGTGCGCGGTGGGCACTTTGCGCCGAGGCGCGTTTGTCGACGTCGGGCTGCCGCGAGCGGCAGCAGCAGCGTGACAGCCCCTGTACTATATTCTCCCTTCATTGTAAATATATTTATTCAAAAACCTCCATCGAGTCCTCCGGCTCCTGACTGCCAAGAACGGCAGATCCCTACACCACCGCACGGCACTCCACGGTCACCCGGCCCCATCGAAACCCGAGGGAGACGACGGAGTGGCCGGGGAAAACCACCATCGTTCCGGGAAGAGGAGAGAACTCTGCTCGCCCCTGAGAAAATCTGGGAGTAGCGCACAATACTACAAGTTGACAATTAGTCTGAAATAGGATTCGTCCCTGAAGAAAGATATACTAAAAGACCACCGGACTCATTCGGACCTCTGCAGCGAACCACATTGGTGTTGGGAATTTACGAAGACTTGCTTTCGTAAGATTTATTTTACAGCGACGCTGTTATCTGCTAGGATCCGGAAACAAATGCGTCCATGGATGTTAACAAAAAAGAACCCGTTTAAAAGGTGCTTCTTTGTTCCGATTGGTCGTGGCAAGTATAAATAGAAAAGTGGGGCAATCAGCATGAGCGTGCCTTCTTTGGCATTAGCACATAGTGAGGCCCTGATCTCTTATTATCACAACGGTCATCGACTTATCTCAGTCAAAGAGTGCGCTGTCACGAGGCTGACGGCAGAACGCGCCGATCTAACCATTTTTTATTTCGCTTCGCCGATGCTAATAAAGAGACTTGTGCTCAATCAGGAAAAGAATTGTCCTCGAGGAGTGCCTCGAAAACTGGGTTTAGAAACTTGCCTATAAGTGACCATCAAGATAATGATCACTTTAGTCACTTATAACTCAATAAAAACAATTGAACCAGAAAGTCTTGTTGCGTGTCTTTATTGCAATCATATGGAAATCGTACAGATGCCGTATAGCTGTCGTAAAGTTGTCGTAAAGTTGTAGTAAAATTTTCGTAAAGATAACAGCTTCGCTGGTCCTCCATCTCCACGTGAAGTGGATGGGCTCTATAACCTTTTTTATTATTCGAACATGAACGCGAAAGAATTGTTCAAGTGGTCAATGTCACCTGAGCAGCCGTCCAAAGCATCTTCACGTTCAAGCAACCGCCGGCGCATACAAACAGAAAAGGCTCGTAAACCATGTCGACAGTATACGCACCATGAATATGCTAATAGTGATACTAAGTCATATTAAGCATCCAGAAATTTGTGAACTTGGATGGTGTCTACAGTGGATCTTCTGGGTTTAAACATTAGGGACAAGCTGATGTTTTGTATTGTTTACCAATGGCAAGCGCCGATTGGTTATGACTTAATTACAAGGCCCGATTCCGCTTGCGATTTTCAGTTCCGCTGTCGCACCGCGGCTTAGGTTTAAAATATTTTCACCATCGAGCAAAGTCAAAAATGAAAATGGCATAAATAATGGCACACAACAACTAAGTCATATGAAAAGGGCATTCTCGCAGATGATCTGTCGTATGCGACGCCTTTCACGCAGTTCTGCAGTGTAGCGAGTCGTGTCTCTTTCAATGAAGTCAATAAACATCTCAGGCATTGCTCGAAGGACGAACAATAAATATTGGCTGCATGTTTGTCCATTCGGCCTAACGCGTTTAGATCCGATAGCTTTATAGAGTGGGCGCTGCCCTTAGTTCGGGTGGTGCCTAGGGCAGGATGACACATAGCCCTTCAGTGCCTCGGGTGGGCGGTGCTTTTAGTTCAGGTGGTGACTAGAGCAGGGTTTTGTATGAAAACAGATGACGTCACACCATTGTCCCTTTGTGACGCTGTGCGCTCTTTACTTCAGCACCGTCCGGATACAAAGCCTTGTGCTGAATTTTCTGTGTCACCAAAGAGGGGAAGCGCGCTTTGCTGGCTTTTCTAGTCGTTCCGCGCGCTTTTAGAGCGCAGCTCTTAGATGCCCGTTTCCGGCTTGAGCGGCGTCGGCGTAGACGTCAACCGCGACCCCTCCCCCTCCCCCCCTTCCCCAGGACCCCGGTTCCTCCGGGAGGACCTCGGGAGGACCTCGGGTTCCTTCGGGAGGACCTCGGGAGGACTCGGGTCTCCTTCGGGAGGACCTCGGGAGGACCTCGGGTACCTTGGTGACCTCGGGGAGGAAGGGAGTCACGTGACCCTCCGAGGTCATGTGACCCTCCCCAGGTCACGTGACCTCTCCGAGGTAACGTGACCCTCCTCCCCGAGGTCAGATGACCCCGTCCTCAGTACCCTTCCCTACTCCTCCTCAAGAGCTGCGCTCTAATTCGGCGTTACAGGGAGTTGTAAACGGCTTTCACTTTTAGAGTGCAGCTCTTAGGCGCCCGTTTCTGGCTTGGGCAGCGTCGCCGTCGCCGTCGGCGTAACCGCGCGGTGCATGATGCGGTAAATTTCCCACCAAATTGCGCGGCATTTTCCCCGCTTATTTAGCGAAAACATTTCCCGCTAAATCTAGCGGAAACTTTTCCCGCTAAATCTAGCGGAAAATTTTCCCCCGCTAAATTTAGCGGGAAAATGTCTCCGCCCCACACCCGTCAGGGTCACGTGACCCTAGGCCACGTGACACCCCCCCCGAGGTCACGTGTCCCCCTTGCCTTCCTCCTCCTCAAGAGCTGCGCTCTAATTCAGCATTACAGGGAGTTGTAACACTTATTTTCTACCACACCTGTTCCTCTCTTCTCTTTTTTTTACCTTGCATCCATCTCCGCTCCGCGCGCTTTTTCTATACCACGTGCTTTTGCTTCTCCCATTCCAACGTGCTGTATCAGTAGCTTAATCAGCAGCGAGCTCAATTTTATGGCGGCGACTGGCACCGGCTGCCGTTTTACCTTGAGTCGTAAGGCAAAAACATGCTATTTTATAAAGAGTGTGTTCAGAGATAAGCGAAAACAAACATAGCCCAACTGCCGGGAAAAAATCTGTCTCCGGTCGGCCATTGCTTTCGCGTTTGTTTCCTGACGACTACGCAAAGAGTAACTCGTCACCAAAGTCTCACCACCATAGGCCAAGTATGCGCTCTCCAAAAATTGACTTATACTCGATCAACACGCCTCCGCTAGCTTGGATAAAAACAATGTGCACTTGCTCTTCAAAGAAAAGGCACATCCGCCGAAGACATCGTCTACCGCGTCTCTATGACTACCTAAACAAGCCCCCTGGCTCATTCATATATCCGAAAGCGACTTAAATATACAAGCTCTTAAATGTGTTTAACTGCTTTGTGAACGGCAAGGCATGGACGATGGGCACCTACCTTTCTCTTGCGCCAAAGATTCATGGTGAGCTTCCCAGCAGGGTTCGCCGAGACGTGTTTCGGTTCTAGCAGATGATAATAAGAAAGATTTTATTTCGCTTTTTTGGCGCGACGCGAGTCTCTGCGATGTACAATTTTTAAATGGTTTGACTTGCTTGCATTGGTATCGAAGGTTTTGTTCTCAGAGATCCGTGTCGCGTTGGGCGGTCCAAACGGTAGAGAGTCGCACCTTTTCAGAGAGCCTATCCGCACATATTTGATCATGTTGAGCCATCTGCCGGTGGCACATTAATGTAAGCGAGTATCGTCTGTGAAATGCAACGTCACTGCGATTTGCGCGACAGCGAAGCTCTGCGACGTCGACGGAGTCAGTCGTCCAGATAAAATCAAAATAACTTCACTGGTGGCATTTTGCACGTACTGGTGTGCATCGAGCACTCAAAACACTGCACTGGGCCATTCCAAAGCGGAGCTTTCACGGAAGTACTCGCTAGTGGCAAGAAACAGTAGCACGCACCCCAAACACTACAGATAAACATAGGTACAGAAGGTATTTCTCTGCCCCTTTCATGACGACCGGAAGTTGCGCGAATTCCTTGTATAAGGTCTCTATATGCTGATATATAAAACGCTTCGGCAAGGCAGTCGCTCAACGGTGCCGCGCGTAGCAGAGCCTTTTGAATGCACATCATGTGCAGAAGCTAATGGTAGATTTTAATCGTTATCAGCTTATCTGAGCGCCACGCTTTACAAAACATTCGTGGCCACAGTCGGGGCTAACGTTCCTTTTTTTACACCACATTTTTAAATTAAGAACACAGTACCTCTCCATGTGCAGTGAAAAAGCTGCTATCATCTAATTTTTTGCAAGTCTCCTCAATGCGCCAGCGAGCAACTGGCAGAGTTCCCTGAAGACACAAGCTTGTGTTCTGTACAAACGCGTAACTATTACTCTTTGGAAGCCAACATTGTGGAAGTAATATAGGTTTCAAGGAATACACCTGCCATGGAGTGTAATGAGCCTTCCGTGGAGGTCACATGTACAGATCCCGATGTATGGAATCACACTTTGCATTCAGTACAAGCAATTGTAAAGATATTGATAGGAACCAGCCTTAGACAGGCCAACAGCTACCAGTCTGAGCGATTGAGGTAGATATACCACAGGC
The DNA here is from genome assembly GCA_037355805.1 of Ixodes ricinus. Taxonomy (NCBI): domain Eukaryota; kingdom Metazoa; phylum Arthropoda; class Arachnida; order Ixodida; family Ixodidae; genus Ixodes; species Ixodes ricinus. The sequence continues at coordinate 13,870 of JAZHYW010027631.1, forward strand.
ATGGACAGGAAGGCCGTCGAAGTTCCAAAACGGACACCAGGAAAGATGGCGTCGGTCATTTCCCAGTATGTGCCAAACCGGACAAAGACATGCAGCGCTGAGACAAGAACTGTAAAAGAAACTAGAGAAAAATCAGCATAAGGCAAAGTATTTCTTTGCCTACAAGCAAATCATTATTTTTGTAGCTCTATAACTCTCAGAACAAATGCTCGATGTGTAGGACACCTCTTTTGCACCGAATAAATAAAAGTAGAGTATAGTTATTCTTACATATACTCTCGACGAGAAGGTCAATGAAATTTGTCAACCAGACGTCATTTTTCTTACCAATTTTATGGTCCGTGGTGAAGAGGGATATCTGCAGAGTCCGTTTTTTTAATTTTTTATCTAGAGTAAGTAAAGGCACGTGAGCGTCTTTCGTTGCTATATATTTACCAATGGCTTTAATACACTTTATACAGAGAGCTAAAAGTGCGGAAATAGCACACGGATTTCCATACTTTATAGCAAGTTGAATGTTCTAGCCGCCTACAAAATTTCATAGTGGTTTAAAGCTGACACAGGCAATCGTCTCTTCACAGAGTATACTTGAAAGCACGCTGTACCTGCTTTCACGAGGTAGCACGTTAGTTAGGAGAACATGCTTTCCTATCATTGCAGTCGGATTGTAGTTGTCGCTTTCGTGTTTCAGTTCATATAGGTCAAGGGGTGGGGTTCGAAACGTTTCAGAGCGCCGCCCCAGTGACGCCAAACCGGCTAAAATGCACCAGTAGCACCGTCAGCAGCACCTCAATGCCAGTGAACTGCTGTATCAGTAGATTTAGGGAGTTTGTAGTGCACTAGCCAAAACAATGCGCTTGTGTAACGGCGACTATTCCTTGAACGAGCAACGTCTGCTGCATAAATGGCTACGAAAAGCATAAATATATATATATATATATTTATATTTCTGTTTTCCTTAAGAAACTGATAGGTGATTTGTGTAAACAGCAGAAATTTCGCTGAACTTTCCATCTAAGTTCTCGCCTTCCTATATATTGAAAGCGAATCTGTACAAACTCGAACCTTTGGTAAGTACCTTGCTTTAAAAATAATTGGACATACCGTAGGTAAATATATCACAATTACTCAAAATAGACGCGATTTTCTTATTTAAGGAAGATTTTATTTACTGCTAGTTATACGTAATATAACCAAATATTTAAGCCTTTTTCAGTGATTATAAACATACCACTCTAGTATTAGAACTACTATATAAATACCGCCTCCTTATGCAAAAACAAATTTAAAGAAAATAGTCTGCAGAGTTAGAGATTGAAGCTGGTTTCAGCCGTCACTTTCGCTCTCCGTGGTTTAACTAAAATGATAGTACTAAATCCAACCCCCCCTCCTCCAGCCCCAGTGAAAACTATTGATTAGAATACCAGTTTGACACCCTGCCCTCGGCATAATACTAAACGATATTAAGGTTGTGTCACGGTGACCGTCGGTGTAGATTGATGTAGAATTTTCTTAACATTGTGAAGTTTCGTTGTTTTAACATTCGAGTATTTTACACCTAAACCGATTCGCCGGAAGATCTGTATCAGCTCTAACTTTATTTTGATAACTTAACAAGTAAACAGTTTGTTTAACCTCTGCGCCCCCCTCCCTTACACACACAAATAAAAGGCTCGTTGACATCCTACTGCGCTGTTATCCTCAATCGCTTCATGGCCATTTAATAGACCATTTACAGGGTCAGGCGACCACCCAAAAGTATCAAGCAGTACATTATAAACTATGTTATAAAAATAAGACAATTATTGAAAGCACTTAATATTTTGGAAACACACGTACTCAAAGCGTAAAAGAGACCTCCTACAGCAGCGCTCCTGCGTATAAAGTGTGCTTTATTTAAACAAAAAACTAATTTCTTGCAAGTCACTTTCAGTGTTGAAAGTACTTTTTTTACCTCGTTTAACTGTCACTTAAAGTACCAATCTAAAATATTCAGGATATAATAAATTAAATATTAAAAAAAGTATTGAACCTAGACTGAGGGCTGTACAAACCACAATTGTGGTTGCATTGAGGTAGACCGGCTTCCATCGCAATTAACGGGCCTGGACCTGAACGTGCACCAGATACCGGACATCGGTTCTGCCAAATCATAAAAAACAATGCGCACATTGCGCAATAAAAAAATGTTTGAAAAGACAAGGCCAAATTTTATTTAAAAACATACAAAATACTCAAAACTTTCGTATAATCCTGTCAAAATTCAGTTTTGGCTTTTTGCTCTTCTTAATTCAGAAAGTGGCAACTGGTGGCCGCTTTATAGGTTCAGCAAGAAAAAGTCAAAGAAACCCGATCTACCTGGTGAAACAAGGAGACGGCAGGCTCTTTAAATCGACCGGAAAATTCGGTTTCTTAACCTATCGCGCTACGATTTTGTGCAGCGTTTGCCCACAGATGGTGCATTTTTTTCGTAAAATTTGCAAAGGACGAATTTACCTGAGGAAAAAGTAAAGAAAGAAAAAGGCTTAGCTCCTATGGAAACGCAGCGACGCCACCGGTCTTCAAACAACACGGCGCCGTTTCGCACGGGAGACAAGAGATGGCGCAACGAACGCCGCCAACGAACGAGCATACGGCGCCGAGAGCCGGCACTTTAGCAGACGATCCTTTCGACTCAAAAGCGGCTCGCGTTCCGCAGGCGGCGACAGTCACAGAAACAAAAACAGGCGCGGTAACAACAAGGAACTGCAGTTCCTTGTCTGCTAAGCACGATGGCTCTCGGCGTCGTCTGCTCGTTCGTTGGCGGCAGTTGGCGTCGCGACCGCTTGCGCCATCTCTTGTCTCCCGTGCGAAACGGCGCCGTGTTGTTTGCAGACCGGTGGCGTCACTGCGTTTCCATAGGAGCTAAGCCTTTTTCTTTCTTTACTTTTTCCTCAGGTAAGTTCGTTCTTTGCAAATTTTACGAAAAAAAATGCACCATCTGTAGGCAACGCTGCACAAAGTCGTAGCGCGATAGGTTAAGAAACCGAATTTTCCGGTCGATTTAAAGAGCCCGCCGTCTCCTTGTTTCACCCTG
>JAZHYW010027632.1:0-15846 GCA_037355805.1 Ixodes ricinus
CCAACGTTACTAGAACCCCTCAGTTGGGAAACTGCCATAGAGACTGCTCTAGAAAAAGTGGCACCGACCCGTCCTCCAGAACCGAGCTAATGGCGATCACAACGCCGCCAATTCTCCTGCAGCGGCCACTCGAGGAATTGCACGTGACTTCCATTTGGGCTTTAATCGGCCATTTTGGTGCCGAGACAGTTACGGTGGATAGGGGTGCCACACCCATCACCTGCAGCGGACGCGCCGCGAATTACTACCGAAGTTAAAATGCGCCAAGGTCGGGACGAGCTACCTGAAATCACCGCTGAGGCATGGTTGTATAAAAACAATATTAATTGTGCTGCAAAACCTTGCTAACTAAAGATTTTAGAAAACATCACGCGCCCTTTATTTTGTACTAAACTCCAATAAAGTTACTACAAAAGAGTTTTTCTGTTGATTTTTACGCAAAAACATGCTTTCTAAAAGCTCAAGGTGACCACAGTTAAGACAAATGATAAAGAGTGGCGCTGTTGTCGTATTTAACTCGGTCTCGGTGGACGCCAGCGGCCCAGGTTTCAAGGGTGAGTTTCCCAACTGAGGGTTTTAGTAACGTTGCCCTCAGCAATGCTCGACTACCAGACGATATACCCACACCAGCAGCAATATGGTGGCGCCCAGAGGCTGTACTTGCAAACGCAAAGCTTTTCTTGACATGTAACCAACTATAGGACGAAAGTGAAAACCGTTTTTGCGCCATATTTTAGCTCTCGAATTTTTGTCTTTTAAAGGACCAAAGACGGATTTGGGAACTTGGGCGATCGTCAGGGTCGCGTATAGACTTCTGTCTGCTAACTGTCGTCCCCAGCCACCTAGTGGGCATATCTGGTATGGGCGACGAAAAAATAATAAAACATTTCAACCCGCAAATAGTAAAAAGAAATAGAGGAGGAGGGGGGGCGAAACGTGAATGGCCGACGGTTACGCTTATATTCTAAATGTATTCTATTGGCGTACGTGGCGACGGCAAAACAATGTTTTCGCCCATACTGGAAGTGACGATATTTCAATATGGCGGCGCCCTTGTGAAAAAGGTCTATATGGGAGCTTCGCCCGACTCAGATACATTCCGCGCAACGAAGGAATTTTTTACACGGCTTCTTAACCTACAATAAAAGCGGAAGATGTTGATAACATTTTTGTTGTTTATATATTTCTTTTTTATCCAGAATTTGGCCTCTTTGACGATAATTTATCAGCCTTGATAACGTTTGTAACATCACATTTTATGACATAAATGAAAGCTTAAACAAACACCTATTCAACAAGTACAATATTTTTATAAGCAAACAAAAATTGGCTCTGCGAAAAATGCCTCTGAATAGAAGAAGAATGTCTAAAAAAATCAAATTTCAACATCAATTTTCTTACGAAGATATTTTTAATACTTTCGTGTATTTTTTGTTTGTTTTCGTATGAAAATTCTTTTGGGGTGGTCTGAAACATTCAATAGAAACCAGAGTAATAGATGGTTCGGTCTCACAAATCCGTACATTCGAAACTACGATATATTTAAAGTTCTATATTAAGATGCAAAGGTAGTCGTAGTCATTTGTTTTTGCCAGATTGTTAATTATTTGTTTACACTTGCTCATAGTTAGGGTTCGGATTTTTCGGTTTAAACCAATAAAAACAGATAAAAGTACGCCGAATTCATTTTCGGGAATTCGGTTTTAACCGAAAAAGGTCAGTTTTTAGGTTCGGCATTTTTGATTTAAACCGATAAATGTACGTCGAATTTATTTTCTAAAAATACAGTTTTAACCGGAAAAGGTCACTTTGACTTTCCAGTCTACCGCAGAGCCGTGGCAAAAAAATGGAACGACAGTATCTGTCGAAACGAGTGACGTTTTGGTTTAATGTGCCCATTATCGATCGGAACGTGAAGTCCGAAATGCCCATGACTTCGCCATGTACGAGTGCGTTTTCAAACTCGTTGTAAGGCAGACTGACTTGATGCAAGCTCTGCATGTTGTGTTGTGCTTCAAAACGTCGCACCGTGTCTCTTTTGGCGGTCACAATTGGTTGATTGGCCGATTTTGGCTCAGGCAGCGCTTCATCTCCCAGCCTACCAGTGTCCAGTGTTAGCGTTGAGGGAGCATTCTCGAAGCTCAGTGTCATATTAACAGGAAAGAAAGAGTGCGGATCAACGAGGAGAACCTGGGAAAGTACATGTGTATGTGTGTACTATAATAAGATCACGGTAATCCTGATATACAGAAGGTGAAGTTCCATGATTTTGGGCATAGGCTTCATATCTGACTTGTTTGTACTTCTGTGTTGTTTTTTCTTGTTTCTTTTACAGTTGCACATATTCGCCAAATAAAGTGTCTATTTCTTTTTCAATGTATTTGTGCCGTTATTCTTTGAGTGATCACAAATATCAGAGCTACAAGAATAATCTGATCAGGTGTCCATTGGTGTTCATTTTATATTCACCGAAAAAAGCCGATAATCTTTTGTGGGCATAAATGTACGCCGAAAAAAAACCGAAAATTGGATTTTTAAAATAAACACCGAAAAAAGTATGCCGAATTTCGTAAAAATAGAAACCGAAAACGCGGAACCTTACTCATAGTGTTTTTTGGCTTCACTTTAAGAAATAACTAAGCATGGCATGTATAACACTTTTTTTAATTTTTATACACACTTGTCCAAGAAATCTAAGAAATCGAAATCGCAATCGCAATCGCAAATCGCGGTGGACCGCAGCGGGCCTTACGAGCCATCCCAGGAAGCGAGCACTGCGGTCATGTGACCTGACTACGCACCCAGCATATTGCTGCGTCTCTCCCTTATGTCACGTGACACTCACGTGACATTGGAATGGCTCGTAGAGCGTCCGCTGCTGCCCATCGTAAAGTGAAACGGAGCATATTCGGGATCGGCGGTCTCGATCGGTCCCAAGGGGTCGACTTGCTATGGACGCGCGAAATGACCAGATCGTCTTGTGCGCGCGGGAAAACTCCATGGCCTCCATTGCTCACACCGCCGTCCGCTTCCCCGGTCCAGCACCTCCTCTCCCGATCGGACCGATCGTCATGTGACAACATGACGTTCGCACCATCCGATTCCGTGGTGCCACCATTGCCTGCGGCTGTCCCGACAGCCGCACTGCGTCGCGGCGAACCTCAAGTTGATCGCATGCCGGAGCCGATCCGACGCTCCGGTACGACCAAACCTGTCGGTGCGACCGCCGTTGCGACAGTTCGTACGTTGGAATGGACAGTTTTGCCGCGCACTGCGTCTCGAGCTTAGAAACTGAAGTTCCTAAGGAAGTTTATTGTGACAACAAAGCAGAAGTTAAAATAGGTTAAAGGTTCACTGTTAAGAATTAGCAAATCGTTTTACCCAAATTGAGGAACCATCCCTATTTTCCCAATTTGGGTTTACGTCCACAAGTCGCGCATGGCGAATGTTATAGAAAAAAACTAAAAACCTGCTCTTTTTTTTGTGTGTCGCAGCATTGGGTTAGTAGTACTACATCCCATTTCGGAAGAATAATTCTGGGTTTCAAAGTGGCTATCTGAACGAAAACATCAGCACTTCAAGTTAATTTAAGTTCTGTCGACCTGCGGTTGTGCAGGGTGGTTTGAAGCTGGAGTGGTCTCCACACGCCGCGACACGCACCTGGCACTACCCCGCATGCCCGTCACAGCACGTATGACTCGCTACCTCGACGCCAAGAAAAAGGAACGGAATGCTGTATGTTTTGCAAAGAACATTCGGTCGTGACTTATGGACGAAAGCTCAAAACAAGGAAGGGTTTCTAAATGCTATGTTAAACAAATGGTTGAGCATCGAGAGCAATGTTGTAACCCCCGCTTTAAGGCGCATTCCGGTCATATAAACGTCATGTGAACTTGCATTACCAGATACGTTATGTAATTTTATCAACTTCCCATAGTCTATACAAGCTTTCACTTAAAAAAGAAAAGAAAAAGAAACGTGTATTATGTAAACAAGCTTACCTTCTTACAAGGCTCAGTGCGCGCGAGGAGAAGTGAGAGTTGGAAAAAACTGAAATTTCGTGCTGGGCGCTTTCGGCACATCAAAAATGTTTTGATTCACTCAATTACTCTATCATTCCGCATAAAACTTTTCGAGGAAGTATTTATATCTATAAGTTTTTAATTATCACGAGAAAATTTAACGAACCCAGTTAATTGGGATTTGAGATTTGTCTTAAAGTTAATAAATTGACCATGTGCCACAAAACCCTAAAATATTGAACATAACATCCCGCCACGCATCAGCCTCATTTTACCTAATTGTGTGTTAAATCGAAGCCAAGACATATTGTTGACACGGTGCCGAGAATCAATTAATTAATGGGCATAAAAATGAAGACGACCAAATTTCGTATCTTAAAGGGATACTACCAACGAAATTTCGGCGCTCATTTTTTGGTCTATATGTGTTCAAAAGAGCAGTATACATGGAACACACCAATATCTTGTTAAAAAAGTCTCGAAAAGGAATTTTAAAACGAATTGAAACGATTAGCAAAGAGCACCTGGTGGATGTCGCTAACGCCTCGTTTGCAATGCTCGTCTAGGAACCTTGACAGCTAGTGACGGAGGTCGTCCTCGCCTCCGGCCACGACGAGAAGAAGGGGGAAGGAGGAACTCCCCTCTTCCCGAGAATTCCTGTTGTGTGTCCCAGAAGTCGCTATTGTCCCCCTACAAGATTACAGAAGATTAACCCGTCACTCAAAATTCGCACAGAAGCAGCCGCTTCGGTGGCTGGAACGACTAAACTCCGTTTCACCTTCAGTCCGAGCGCAGCGGACGCTAGAAGCCATCCCAGCCAATCCAGCGTGGAGAGAGTGTCACGTGACCTTGAGCTCTCTGTGTCGCTCTGCCCAACCGGCAGGGCACGCGTATTTTCTCCCGGCGCTGGATCGGCTGGGATAGCTCGTGGCGTCCACTGCGCTCGGACTGAAGGTGGAGACGGAGTATAGGCCATCCTCTCGACGTCAGCCTCGCCGTAGCTTTGCTCGTCTCGAGACGACCTACGTCACGATTGCGTTGCATGTCACGTGCTCTAAGCTGGGCCTTCTCCGAGCGCTTGCCAGAGTGGACCGTTAATAACGAAAAATACAGCCACCAGGATCAAAAATACAAACGTGCGATTGTCATTTACGGATATTGTGGATTATATTCAACCTATTTTTGAACACGACGGGAATATTTAAAATTTCGTTGAAGTATCCCTTTAATATAGAATTTGAAACATTTCGTTTTCTTAAATGTATGGATTTATATGTTCAACCAATATATTACGCTTCATTTTTAGTGTATGCTTGAGACCATACCGAGGGCTCTATATGAAGAAAAAAGGAAAATATTTAAAATTGGTCTTTTTGAGAAAATTGATATTGAAATTTGTACCTTAAGAGTTTCCTCTTGTATTCAAAGGTGTTTTCTCCAAGATTACCTTATTTGAGTATAACGATATTGCGCTTGTTGAAGAGGTTTTTGTTTAATCTTTCATATGATGTATAACTTGTGTCCTAAAATGGATTGTTACAAAAGTGGCCATCATTCAAATTCAAACCTGGTAAACTATCGCCAAAGGGGATAGGTTCTGGATTTCTTCCATTAATAAATAACAACAATAAAAAAAAAATTTATGAACATTTTCGCTTTTAAAGTAGTTTTTAGAAAGCCACGTAAAATTTCTTTGATATGCGCAAAGTATCTCAGCCTGGAGAAAGTCTCAAATACGCGACTGTGACGATCGCCCAAATACGCCCATTTTTGGTCCTTTAGAAGTCAATGTCTCGAAAACCAAAATGATTGCGCAAAAACGGTTTTCAGTCTCGTCCTCGTAAAAACTCTGCCCAGCACACACACACGCACACGCACATACATATATATGTGGGCGGTTTCATTTGGATTAAGGCAACGAGGTGCAGTCGTATTTTTTATTTTGCTTCAAATTTTTATATTTCATGGCGCATGTTCCAAGAAGAACAATACTTTTTTTATTTTAATGTCCTGATATGTTTAGTTTCAGAGAAAAAATAAATCTCAAAGAAGCGGGAAAGAACGACGAGGTTTTGACGATTGTCCGTGTGTGGCGTTTTTGAACCACTCTCAATCTTAAAGTATTCAAAAAAGAGCGTCTATATTTTTTATTGTGATATATATGCTAATCGGTAAAACGACATTCCAACTGCTATTTATTATTCGTCGCTCCTATTTTTGTAAAAATCCCCAAACATGCCTCCGCGAACAACTGTGACCTAAACTGCGGATTTTTGTTTTGAGTCGACTATGTTTTAGTATCGCTTTTAGAATATCACCACGTGTAGAACCTTTCATTGCCTTCCAGATTATGCAAATTTTGTTTGTTAATCACGTACGAGTACTGAGAAATAAATTAGGAAACAGAGAGGGTTTTCACTCGTTCAATTTCAGCAGGCTGTATAAAAATTTTAATTAAAAAAGAAAAGACACACCAGTTGTTTGCAGAGTAAAATAAGAACGTAAAAAATAAAGAGTGACAAAAATAAATAAATGATTCTGTTGTGTTATCAACATGAATTTCGGATTTAAAATATAAAATTTCGCATATAAAAACCTAGGCTTTTAATAGGAAGTATGTTTACTCTAATGTTTTACAATATTACACTTTGACATTTCTAACATAAGAGAGATATGTAGCCCATAGGGGTTAGGCTTGAGGCCTCTCCAGTCATGGCACTAAACGAAAATTGTCTGAAAACCCGCTTTCGGCAGTTGCAATTTTATAAAGTGCTTAGACGTTTGGAATTGCAAACTTGTTATTATACGCCTAACAGCATCAATGTCCTTTATACGATTATTTATTAAACGTCCCTTAGAGTCTTATAATAAAGAATAAAATATACGGCGATAATCCATAAACCCACCATCGGCATTTGCTCTTTATTAGCATATTTAGAAGCTTAAAACTGAAAACTAGTGCTTCTGCCTCTAACGGAATGTATGCTGGCTAAAAGAAAGGTGTAAAAAAAAAAACGCGCCGCAAAAACAATTTGTTTTTATTCAGTGTCCTGAAAATTGAACAAAAAGTGAAAATCTTTTTTGTTTCATAATTTACTTCTCAGTAAAAGTACATGATTAACAAACAACGTTTGCTTAATCTGGAAGGCAATGAAAGGTTCTACACGTGGTATTATGTTAAAAGCGATACTAAACATAGTCGACCAAAACAAAATCCGCGGTTAAGGTCAGAGTTGTTCGCGGAGGCATGTTTTGGGATTTTTACAAAGATTGGAGCGACGAATAATAAATAACAGTTGGAATGTAGTTTTACCTACTTGCATATATATCACAATAACAAAGATAAAGAAGCTCTCTTTGAATACTTTGAGGTTGAGAGTGATTCAAAAACGCCACACACGACAATCGTAAATATAACCCACGAACCCACACCATCGGCATTTGCTGTTTTTTGGCATATTTATAGGCTTAAAACTCAAAACTAGCGCATATACCTAATGTATTCTGGCTAAAAGAAGAATGTGAAAAGAACGCGACGCGAGAAAAAGAAAAAAATTAAAACTGTTTTTTTTTATTTATTGTGCTGAAATTGAACAAAAAGTGAAAACCTTCTCTGTTTTATAATTTATTTCTCATTACTCGTACATAATTAAAACACAAACTTTGCATAATGTGGAAGGCAATTAAAGTTTCTACACGTGGTATTATTTTAAAAGCGATACTAAACATAGTCGACTCAAAAACAAAAATCCGTAGTTTAGGTCACAGTTGTTCGCGGAGGCATGTTTGGGGATTTTTACAAAGATTGGAGCGACGAATAATAAATAGTAGTTGGAATGTCCTTTTACCTACTTGCATATATATCACAATAAAAATATATAGAAGCTCTATTTTGTATACTTTGAGATTGAGAGCGATTGAAAAACGCCACACACGACCATCGTCAAAACCTCGCCGTTCTTTCCCGCTTATTTGAGATTTGTTTTCTCAAAAAACTAAATACGTCAGGACATAAAAAAAGATTGTCCTTCTTGAAACATGCGCCACGTAATATAAAAACTAAAAAAAAAAATATGTATATATATATACGGAAGAAAACGCACTTCAGACGGTAGCTGGAGTTTTTAAAACATATTATTCGTAAAGTTGGTCGACGTTTCGGTAACCGGACAAAAGCTCACCCGTTTTTTGACAGACCCGAGCAAAAGCTCACCTCGATTTTTTTTTTTTTTTTGCTACCCGGGCGGAACACGAGCTTAAATAAAGTGCGGACGCGATGGACATTGGACCATTTTTAGGAGAACTTGTACCCCATCCACCAATGAGTTGCGAATTTTTAAAAATACTTTGAAAGAACGGGAGTTGGGCCTTTTGGAAAAGTACAAGACAGATGACCAATTTAGAAAACTGTGCGGGATTTCAGATAGGCTCGTGTTCCTTCCACCACAGCTTGTTCCACAAGAACCAACCACCAGGGAAGAGTCTACCGGTGACATCGGCTACCTGCTGGACTATTTTGATTGCACGTATGTCAACGGCCGCTTCCGTTATGCTTCTGTTCCATCTGCGGTGGCACCCAGAGCGAATTCTTCCCTTCACCTGACTCTGCGCCGACGACGACTGGAGTTTCCCCCGGTACGGTGGAATATGTACGACGCCACTCTTCAAGATAAAGACCGGATGAACAACATCTGCGAAGGATGGAGTACCGGGTTCCAGAAGCTCGTCGGCCACGCCCATCCAAGCGTCTTGAGGCTGATTGAATGCCTACAGCAAAATCAGGCGCTCGTTGCCACGGAACTGACACAAGCCCGGAGAGGTGAGCCCACAGTAAAGCGGGTGCGAAAAACCACTCTGCGCCTGCAGAGTCGTCTTAGAAATATTTGCGAGGGCTTGCATGTACATCGAGATCTACCATGCAAGACTGCTGGAGCTAGTAGGGGACTGCATTCGCTTCTAACCAATCGATAAATAAACTTGTTTCTATTAAAATCAACAAACCATGCGCCTGTCAGATTTAATTTATCATTGCCTTTTTGTGTCGCACGCATGCACCTAAGTTGTCCGCACTCGTGTTAAGACCAACATAAAATTTTCTCGTGGTGAGCTTTTGTCCGGGTCTGTGAAAAAAATGGGTGAGCTTTTGTCCGGGTCTGTGAAAAAATGGGTGAGCTTTTGTCCGGTGAGCTTTTGTCCGGTGAGCTTCTGTCCGGGATTCGACGTTTCGGCCTTGCGTTTTCTTCCTTCATTCATTCAATGCTTTTTTCATATATATATGGAAATACTTTCCATATAAATTGCGTATATACTTTTCGTCATCCCGAGCTACGTTTCCTCTCCTCTTCTTTCTCTCCATATATATATATATATATATATATATATATATATATATATATATATATATATATATATATATATATATATATATATATATATATATATATAGGTTTGGGATGTTACGTTTTTGTTCCTGTGTGAATGGAAATTAAATTGCCCTTATACATCTACACTGCTATTCATTACAACAATTTCGATATTTCTTTTTAATTATTTTAAGACAGCTCATCAGTCGGTGACAACTCAAGAAGGTAGCGCGAGCCCGGCGAGGGACAGAAAAGTGGGAGAGGAGGAAATAGACCCAACGCTGGCGAAAGAAGGAGATAACCCGCTCCCTTCGCCAGCGTTGCGTCCGGTTCCTCCTCTCCACCTTCCGTTCTTGCCTCACCGGTGGATAGAGGGCGCTGACCACTGATCTCTATGTCTATTTGCTGGATCGCGTTTGGCCAGCTCCGCCTGTGGACCGGAATGCGGTCACTGGCGCCATCTTTAGGTAGAGTTATATCATCCTAGCCATCATGGTATTATGGCGGACAGCGCAATGGCGGCAGGCTACCACAAAAAAGCCGTGGATCTAGTACACTGTACCGTGGGTGATATTTTCGTCCTTGATTGAAGTTGTTCGACGAAGCAGACTCTTTGAAACCCGGCGTGAACGGTAGCCTGCTTTGAAGACCCAGCGAAAGTTCTACGGAAGCGCAGCACCGGGGAAAAGCAGCGCAGCTCGCATCGAAAGCAGATTCCATAGCGGCGTCTGCTTTCGATGCTTCTTTCGATGCGACTTTTGATGCGTGCTGTGCTGCTTTTCCCCGGTGCTGTGCGATTCCGCGAAACTTTTACCGGGTCCTCAAAGACCGGGCTACCGTTCACGCCGGGTTTCAAAAACATATTTCGTCAAACAATTTCAATCAATCACGGAATATCACCCACGCTATTTTAATGGCAGCCCGCCACCACAACTGCCAAAACGCCATCTGACATGGATGGATGATGGCGGTTGCCAGGTGGCTGCAGCAGCGGTGTCTTGGCCAGAGGTGATATAACTCTACCTAAAGATGGCCGCCAGTGACCGCATTCGCGGAGCGGGCAAACGCGATCCAGCAATTGTCATTGAGATCAGTGGCGCTGACGCACTCGGCGCCATTAGGTTGCTTCAATTTGGTTGGTTCCGGTTTCAACGTGAACGCGGCTATGTTGCTGTTTTACGTTGTTTTTGCTCAATTTTGTAATTAGATTATTTTCCTTGTAGCACACAACGAATGAAACAGTTGTTTTGAGCCACTTTGAAGACTACGAGGTGTTTTTGAGCCTAAATTGCGGGCTTTTTTACCAACTCCTTTGATGTATCTGACTATGGTTGGTTGCGAAACGCCTGACTGATGTACAGGGAAGATTACCATCGTCTACGGCCGTACCCGATGACACCAGTTTTCAGAAAAACAAACTAATAAAGAGACTAACACGTGAATGGTAAAAAGCATATCGACAGCTTGATTAGCAATGTGCTGAATCGGCCAGAACAGATAAGCTCGCGAGTTTACTACTCACTGTTTGGTTTTCGTGGGCACCCAACCTTTAGTGAACTTCGCAGACTAAAAACGTATCGTGTAATGACGCAGATAATTGATATAAACAAGTAATATCGTCTCAGCCTCTTCTTTTTTTTTTTTCTAGGTGAGTACTTCAGCATGTTTTGACAGGCTGAGTAGGAAATTTCTTAAATTATCAACCCTGCTAAAGTACTCATAAGCAGCATTTCGCGATATTGGACCGAGGAAATAAATATATTTTTATATCAACATTTGCTTTTTCAAGATGCGATATAAGTGACAAGCCCGTGAAATTAAATCTGGCATTTGTCTTCCGTAAAATTGGCCAAATAAAATTAAAGGGCACATTAGGAGAAATACCTCGGAAAGTTTGGCTGAATTTTAGCGCTAGGCACCACTTCACGAGCCTGTGTGAACAAACGTTTTTTTTTTTTTTAACATATTTGTTTTGTAAATTTTGGCGTCGCCAGCCAGCAAAAGTAAGCCTCTATTCGCCATTAACAAACCAGGACTCAAGTGATTGTTATGCAGACGGCTCTTTTTTTTTTCGGCGTCAAATATTGTGAATTTTAGATACTAACAAAAATTAAAACAACGTACGCAAAAAACAAACAAAAAAATCGTTATTATTACGCATGCGCCGAACCCAAACCGCGTTTTGGATTTGCAAATAGAAAGGACGTTATTTCTTTGTGCACACTATTCTAAAACTTGCTACTGTTAAGTGCCTGTGGCAGTTTCTTACGCAGGAAGTCTCAACCTTTGTCATAAAATAAATTAAGTGGACCGCACTGGTTATCTAAATATAATCAATAAATCACTTAAATGACTGTCGAAATGAGAGCGAACACAGTATACAATTTCTTAAACTTCATAAGTAAACCGACCAACCGAATGTTTACTTCGCAAAAAAAGATTGAGAACCTCATACACATGTGGGTGTGATATTATGAACAAACAAATCGCCTGATGTTGACGTACCATTACTTCTAGCCTCAGATAAAATACAAGTTAAACGTTCGTTGCCTATCTCCTCCGCGAGTTTCCTCACATAATCAAAAGAAACTGTTTTCGATATATTATGAATACAAAGAAAGATACTTTCAGGAAATACAGATAGTCTCCTTGCGCTGACTATTTTTGACGCCTTCCGATCCTAAATGCGCGATATAAATATACGCGCTTCTTACTGAGAATGTTCCGCCACATGTTAGTAAACAAACCTCAGTTGTTATAAGGACATTTGAAACCTCGTGATGTCTTAGTCGTCGAGTAAACGTATCGGACTACAGTTTCCGAAGTAAGCCAAGAAAGCGCGGTGAAACGCGACGAAAAACACGAATACAACGCATCCGCCAAGGCGCGGAGGGGAGAGCGGAGCAGCAAGTTGAAGCAACCTAATGGCTGCCGCGTCACGTGATTCCAAGATGGCAGCGCCCATGCGGAGGAGGGGGAAAAAATCTATAAGCTTCATCGGGTGGGAAAAAAAACAAAAAACACGGCGTTGGTTTAGTGTTGTGAACATACCTTTGCCGTAACGTTTTCTTTGACATAATTACTTAAATAGTAATGTAATGGTAATACAAAAACGTATGCGCCGGTTTTATTTCTAACACTAACACTTTAATTTATGCTTCGGGCATAACTATACTTGAGGACAAGTTTTCTTTGCAGTGAAGCTAAAGCAATGGGTACAGCTGCGCTCGGGCGGTCTTCACTTCATCGAACATGCCAGAAAATGTTGTCCCCGAGTGCAGTCACCACCGAGACAGAAGGCCTCAGCCCGCGTCATCACGGTCAGGTCGATGGGAGGCCTAAGATTGGGCGCGAGTGCTGTGTCAGTGTTCGGCTGGGGCTCGTGTCCAATCAGCGCGTCGAAGGTCGGGCTCGGGCCCAATAGCCGAGTTGGCGCGATCCGACTCTGGTGGCGTTTCATAGAGGCGGAGGGGACGATGCGGAGGCGCTTCTGTCTTGGTGGTGCTGGTATAGTGCGTTTTAAAGCGAAGCCAATGACTTCTACGCTATGATGCTAACGATGGCCCAGCAACTATGTGCGTCGTGCGACGGGCGTTGGCACGAATGCGTCTCGGATCCACAAATATCGCCGTGTATCGCCAGGTGATGCGTCGCACTGTTTGCCACGCAGCTCCCCATTTCAGCCGCCGTTGACTTTGTCAGAATGCTTGGTCTGATTTGTTTTTTAAGAAAGACAATTACAATTAAATTTTACAAGGTAAAATCTCCCGTCTAAATTCACATTCGGTGAAATTTAATGCTTTAAAGGTGCAGGTGCGGATTTTTCCGGTTAAGCGTAAAACACACTGTGCCATCCTAGTTTTATAGGTATCTGATTTCAAAGTTGTGCTTCGGGTGCATGTACGGTGAATTCAAAACTGGCGGCTTGAGAGGGACGGCGACACTATAGTCGGTGACAGCTCAAGAGTCAAATTGACCATAAAATGATTTTTCAACTTTTTCTAAATGAAGGACCTAATCAATCTTCAATGCTCATGAAACCCGGAGCAGCGAATCCGTTTTTGTTTTATTGTGTCCAGTTTGCACCAAACAAGTATGAAAATTCGCGTTTTCTTGCTTCCTGGACTCTACCGGAATCGGCCACCACCAACATGCGGAATCACGTGGCCTTGACGTAAACTATGCTTTTCTACCGAAAACGGAAGTTCTCCCAGACGAGCGAGGGAGCCGCGTCAGTTAAGCATCGCGTTGCGTCGAAATGGCGTTTTTGCGTCGATATCTCGACGCAAGGACGTCAACACGGCGTCACTTACTGAGGTTTCCATGAACACCGATTGCTTCGTAGGACTCGTTGTGTGACTTGTGCGATCAACGCCATGACTATGGATACGTCACAGCTGAGTGAAGTGCACCTTAGAATGTTTTGATATAGTGGAAGTATGGGCCTCGTTCACACTACGCCGGGATGATCACGCGGGAAAACGAGAACTCGCACGACGAAGGCTGTAGCAGTTCGGCGCCGGAACCGGCCGCGGAGGCGTGGCGATTACTCAGTACAGGATGGTAGGTTCACATTTCCGCTGCGAATACAGAACGCTAGGAACGAAGTACTATAAGTTGCAAATAGAATTCTTCGTAGAGAGACCTCTCGTGCTTTCTTTGACCGAGTTCCGAGTTCCGAGAAATGACCGAGTTCAACATCTGGTTGCTTATGCAACCAGATATTGAACTCGGTCATTTCCGTCGAGGGTATTCATCATTCATTTCATCATTTGCGGGCACTGTTCGAGTGGCACACTAGTCGCATCCAGTACGAAAGCTATATTCAACAAAAGTTCTCCGAAAGAAAAAGAAAGAGAAAAGGCTCCGACACTGTCGATATTGCGGTCACTTTGCTAGGTCGCGCAAGCTACCGACCATTACAGAAAGTTTCTGTCACAACTCATTTATTAATCCACCCATTCATACACTCATCTTCGTTGCAAGCGTTCGAGGGAGAGAATGTAAGATATAGTCCGCTTTTATTGGCCAAAATTTCAAGCAAAAAATATGGATTTAACCTTCCTAATCGCGCGTGCTAGTTTCCTTTGATCCCTTGAACGATATGCCGTCAGTAAAATCGTCTCTAAACTCGTTTCAATGCCGTCTTAAGGCTGCCCATCTTGAACAAAGGCGTTAGTTGAACAATTGATGGAGATAGCTGCACTGTGGTGTGGCCGAGCCACGGTGGATGGCCTGCTATCACCCTGTTCCACGTGGCCTGCCGCTGCCAGCTGTGATCGTTGTAGCGTGTCCAGCGCCCAGGAGTGCCATCGGTGCGAGTACAGCTCCACGGAGGGATGACTGCAGAACTGTGGGCTTGCTCAACTCACTTTGCCCGTTGATCTGACGATGAGTCGTATGGGCGTTCGGTCGCGTCACCATTCTGCGTGGCACGTTAAACACCCCAAGTTAGCAGTTGGCATTGCTCCGGTTAAATTTCTCTCCTGGGCGAAGTGATTCCCGTCGCACCTTAAATGGCTGACCAATCCATTAACGATGTCAAATATTCACAACCCTCAATGGGCCAGCAAAGTCATATCTGAGGATGCAGGCTTCATGGTTATCTAATAGGACATGCGGTTAGCGGTTAGCCAGTTCTCGCAAGAAATTTGTCATCGAATGAATCACTGTTGATTGACGTCAGCGATTTGTCATCTTCTGCAGGAGCACGCAGAGGCTCAGCCTGCAGGGGGATCGGTGTCGAGTGGGTTAGCGCCAGAATTGACACTTGGCGAAATTGTCGGCGAGAATGGCGGCAGACGCCGCACTCTGACGGTGCCGGCCAATCGTATCACCGGATTCTCGTCGACTTTTCGTTGTCCAGACTAGTCCTCAGCTCGGAGTTACGGAGCCGAAGCTCGCGCTGTAGAACCTGTGATCCTGTCTAATCCTCACCCTGCCCGTTTCCGATTTGATGAGCATCGTGGCTGGCGTGCGGTCGTATTGTCGTTGTGCGAGCTTCCAGGTTGGTTGTCACCGCACTGGCTAAATTGGCTATCTGAGCTGTCCTTGCAGATACCGGAGACCAGTTCTGTACATAACCTGTTTTTCCGAAGACACAGGAAAGCGGAGCGTCTGCGATTTGCACGGTACTTACCGCACCATTATAATGACGACTGAAAGTGACGTCACGAGTCTGTTTACCACAGGATCCGGAATATGGATAACATATTTCGCACAGTTTGAGTACTCAGTTTCACGTTTGCGTAGAGGATATTTGTGGTAGCTGCATTGCTTATCCCAGCACGACGCTGCGGTTCATCACTTGGGACCGCGTTGCTTTTACCCCAGGAGACTTGAAGTGACGTCACGTTAAAACGCAGATTGATGTTGACAGAAAATCAACATCCAATCTGCATTTGCTGCTTTAAGTTGGCGTCACTTCCCTGTCCCTGGGGTCCAAAAAGGCAACATAGTCT
>JAZHYW010027633.1:0-17707 GCA_037355805.1 Ixodes ricinus
GTGTTGTATCACTGGGGCGCGTGTTAACCCAACTGACCTCGTCGTTCACGCTGGCATCGCGGCGACGGCGTGTGCCCGCTTGCATCACAAGGCGAACACTGAATAGGTGCAGCTGGCGATAAATATGTGGCGGTAAACAGCAGGAGGCAGGCTAGTTTTTGGCGGCGTGAATACAAACCCCAGTCAAACGCGGCGGTGGCGATCCCGACAGGGCCGCAAGACAATCGCGCGACCAGCAAGCTGGGCAAAACCTCGCGAGGCGGCATCTCTATATCCGCGACGGTGCATCCGTGCACATCGTGAAACACTGGCGTGCGTTTCAACCCGCCGGCGGTGCGCGCATTTGCGTGACGCCTGCCTCGTGCGGCCAACCAAGCCCGGGCCAGCCCTGCACGGTTTTACTCCGTGAGGAAGCAGACCATACTCTCACCCACGCGTTACGGCTGTCGTCAGTTCAACGAACGACGTTTCATCGGCGAGACTCGTTTCATCGACACGGGATGTTTCCATTGACAGATTGTTTCATCGAGAACTCGGTTCATCGGGATCACCTCATATTAGATTTTGCCCGTAATATTTCTGCATCAAACCGTTGCCGCGAGACGGCGTGCGCGGATGGGTCAGGTTGCAGTTCCTCGACAGGGGAAGCAGAGTTGCGCTTTTTTTTTCCCCGCGCCGCCACACCGCCATTCGGGCCGAGATCCATCACGTGGGAGCAAAGCATCCGGCGCCGTGCAAGAAAGCCACCTTTACGGTCGCTCCGCCGACATCGTTCGCGCCCCGTGCGCATGTTCCCCTGCTTTCGCCTCGTTCTCCTCTTTCTGTTTTCCATGCGCGGCGGCGCGCGCGGCGCCGCTATTCGCCAAATGTAGTCACGTGAGCGAGCAAAGCGACCCAGGGCGTGCGGGAAAGCCCGGCGCTGGCGGCCACTCCGCTGGGGCTGAATGCGCAACTCTGCATACCGAACTTCAAGGTCAGGTGGATTGGGCCAATGTTGTAATGAGCTGTCGTGACCGTCACCGCGAAGAAACGAAGGGGGGGGGGGGGGGGGGTGTTAACACGCACCCCAGATGATACACGCGCGCAGCGAAAATGTCCCCCATAGCGTGCAATTCGCGTAATGCAGTGTCGATGGCACGCCGATGTCGACGAGACGCGTGTCGCATGAAAGGTGTGTCCATGCATAGCTGAGTTGTCCACGAAACGTAACTCCAAGAAACGAGTTTCGACGACCACGATAGGGACCCCCGAGGCTGTGTTCCGAAATTTTCTGATCCGACTCGGACTCCGGAGTAAAGGTTTCGTACCGCACGCTTTCAAAACTTACCCACGCTTACTCGAGGACGCCAGAGTTCCTGCTCCAGAAGCGGGTTGTCATTACTCCAGATGCACTGGCGATCTCTCGTCCGTACCCGAGTAAACAAGTAGCTGCGCGACATCTCGTACCGTAGATAGTGCCGTCAGACGGACAGCGCGTAACGCGACCTGAGGGAGTGCCGGCCACTTTCGAGTTCATTGCCAGCAGACGATCCCGCTGAACGTTTTCTATTAGCGATGGCAGTGATGGATCCGAACCTGCCGAACTTCGGATTCCTGCCGAAGCCTCGGCAAATGCCGAACTTTGAAGGAATGCCCGGTAAAGGTTCAGCTTGAAAATTCGGCAAATGCGGGCGCACGCGCGAGAACGCGACGGAGCCATGGAGCGCAAATGGACGCCATACAGTCGTGCGGATTACCATCGTGCAGTGTAGTAGAACCAGCAGTTACGGCGCGGTGTGGAGTAGGCAACACGATAACAGTGCGTTTGTGAGCGAGTGGTGGTTCTCTTCAATATTTTCTGCCTCGAAAATAGAAGATCGACCGAGTAGTTTACGCCCGTCCACCAGCGCAGTGACAATTTATGCGGCGCATTCAGAAACATTGAAACATTGGCCGACAATTGCGGCTTAAAGCTACTCCTCGCAATTATACCAATTCTGTTTTCGGCTCAGTGAGTATAGTGTGCCCCAAAACAAAATAATATCGCTTTTTCGATTAGTGTTATTTCGAGACTTTTATGGCATCCTGCCAGTAAAACCAGTCATCGAGAGCTATAACAATGCTGATCGCTGCACATCCGACATTCCTAAATCTCCCTATCTTCCGAAACGTTCGTGTGTGTCCCAACACCAGAAACTGGCATTTTAAAAGCTAAAACCGAGACGTTGCGAATATGGGACGCACACTTTCGTGGAAGCTGAGCGTCAGTGACTCAAATCGAAGAACATGCATCTCTTCTGGTGAAGGCTGTGGAGATCTGGGTGCCCTCCCCGCACCGACCCTCCGGGCCCCACTTCCGGCAGAGGCTTAGCGCGCCATACCTCCGAGATACGTTATGCCTCGGGGAGCGGCGGTGACTCGCTAGGACAGAGATCCGGGCCGACCATCCCCGAAGCCAACTGACGTAACGGGACTGGCCTCCCAAGACAAAGGGACGAAGGCTTCTAAAGGGGAAGCCGGACAAAGAAATGCCCTCTTGGAACGGCGACGCTCTTGGACGGTGACGCTGGCTCGGACAGTGAAGTTCTCGACGGCGGCCGCGCAGCGGTGGCGGAGACAAAGACGCTGGCGCGGGATTCCGACGGGACACGGACGCTGGAGCGGAGCGGCGCAGACGTTGAGCGGCGAGGCTCTCGAACGAACCGGACGGCGAACTGGCAATGTCGTCCCCTTGACGCGGTGTTGACGATGACCGCTGGGACTTGGAGAAGCTGCACTGGCAGCGGACTCCCCCTGGCCTGGCTGATGACCGTTCCCCAATCCCGAAACCCCTAAGGCAATGAGTGAGTGATTAAACCCTTTTGCCGAGAGCGAAGTATAGCTGTGTCATGTCCATCCGGGAACAGGGTCTGAGGGAATCGGACTTAGATGCCTGCAAGGCTCAGCAACCGTTGCATTCGTTTTCGCGCACAGAACGGTGACTCCCAATGAAAGCAAGAACGCAGTGTTATTGCCTTCATTTTAACAGTGTACACCAAGGTGGCTGATGTCCACGCACATGCAAGCTTGCGCTGATGATGCCTCAAAACCGAAACTCTTGTAGCGCGATTCGTGACTGCGACACGCTCGCATCTACCCAACCTCGTTGTCCGCCACTTCTGCAAGGAATCACTAAAATTGCCAGTAAACACACAAAAACGACACCGATACAATTATCTTGTAGAATATCACTTTATTTAGTAAATACTATGTCAATATGCATTGCATGATGCATTTAGTTAAGAAAAAGAAATATAAAACCTTTTTTCGCGAGAAAAAAACGAAATATCAACGTTAACCCTGGTAACAATGTATGTTTTGCTGAACCTTGCCGAATCTTTAGAAAAGTTCAGCAAACATTCGGCTTTACCGAATCCCAAATTGGGCGTGCCGAACTTTCGATTCGGCAAAGTTCGGCCCATCACTAGTTTCTATTATTCTTCTTTGAACGCGGCGCGCTTTTTAAAAATGCATACTCTTTTAAAGCGTATTTCTTTTAAATCTGATATTAAAATTGAAATAAACGTGAAAACGTATTGTTTGGCGACATAAAGAGCGTTCGAAGCAGCCTTTGCGTCTCGGCTGCGCCATCTGTCGGATGCAGTTCTCACTACGCGTGCATCGTCTGCGAAGATTGTCCATGTCGATGGAACCTCAGTGTGATGTAAGGTGTGTCAACTAGGCCTCAAGGCTGATTATACCAGTCAAGCTGTTTGTATGCAGCAATTTTTTCCTTGTCTCTTCCAACATTGAGTTTGTTGAAAAATAAATATATTATTATTATTTTGTTTCGTCGTAGCTATATCATGCATAATAAATTATTAAAAATAAAACATATGGGAAGTATCTGGAAATCACTTAGCCAAAAACTGTTTTCTAAAGTTGACTAGACCTAGACTATGTAAAAAGCTAGTTGCGCGTTGAAATTTACTTAGAGCAAGGTAGTGTTGCTGAAGAATAAAATAGAAAAAAGTGTTTTGCTCCTTGGTAACACTTACATTCCGAATAGCCTGTTTCGTGGATCTGCACCGAAGGCGTAGTAGATAGACTGCAAAAGTAGATAAACTAGGAAAACTTCAAAAACTGTGCTGCAAGGCATGAATAGAGAAATACATATTATAAATATTTCAGCGTAATAGAGAATAAAAATGCGATTGGTTCGGAACCATTCTTAGGGTGGAAAAAGACTTCGCCTGAAGTTCACTTTTGCTATTTTGAATAACGTGGCGGAAATCGACAAAAGTAATTATCGAGCTATGTCTCAAGTTCTCTGGACCATTAAAGGGGCTGTGCAACAATTTTCAGACTTTGGCCAATTAACCGCGGAAATTAATCGGCGTCACCTATGAAACAAAAAGCAGAAAACCGTATTTTCTTGCCAGCGCTAGTTCTTATTTAAAAAAAAATGAACGCTGTGGCTAGCGTTACGTCCGGACGGACCACTGAAACGCGTATACCTAACCCCTCCCCCCCCCCCCCCCGCCCTCCTCTCTCTCCCCCGTGAACCTAGGGAAGGCGGAGATTTGGACGTAACTTGGGTTACGTCCAATTACGTAACGACGTAACTTGGGTTACGTCGTTACGTAGGCAGACACTTCGAAAAACGAAACAAATCAAGGTCAAAGTGCCCCTCCACTCTCCACGTCGACCTTCGAGTGACGTGCTCTGGGGGTTCACGTAGTTTCCCCTTGGGGTCTCTCTTCAGAGACCAGCCGCTTCCTCGGCGATTGTCAACTTTGCAAGGATTAGCCTCGTCGAAGGTCGCGGCGAGCGATCGACACAAAGGACCGTTCACCGCGGGGCTGACGGCGAGTGTAGCAGCGGAGGGGGACAGGTTTCGTTGACTTCCGCGTACCCCCAGAGACGGTGTCATTTTAGTTCCCGTAACCCCAACAGGCGGCTGCAGATCGGCGAAAATTCGTTTTTTGCTTTGCGATTACGCAGCAGAATAGCAGTTTTTTGGGGAAAGGTGAAGCATTTTTGGTCACTTGGGCTTGCATCAACAATATAAAAAATTCAAACTGTCAATTCTTTCAACATTGAAAACGTTGCACAGCCCCTTTAAATGAAGCTCCACACAATATTCTAGCGGAAAAACTACAAGCGACCTTAGCAGTGGCGGTCCTAAGGGGGGGGGGGGGGGGCGAGCGACCGTCCCCAAATCGATCACTTTTTATTTTTTTTTTTATTTTACAGCCAATATTTATTTATTTTACAGCCTATATTGCGAGCAAAGGTTTACATGTTGCGCTTTTCCGACTTGCAAACAGTGGGACTAATAAAAAAAATATCTTGATTCACAAAAAAGTGTAATGTCTCTTTTTTTTTTTTTGAGCACCAATTTCGCCCCCTAAAACCAGATGTCTGGGACCACCACTGGACCTTAGGGAGTTTCAGCAAGTCGTTTATGGAACACACGGTTCCGAAATGATGAGCGGTGCGGCTGGTCCGTTCCGTGAAACCGTGCGTGAAATTTAACATAATTTAGTAAATCGTAAAACTGACGCAACCGTGTAAACGATGATGATGATTGCGTTTGACCAGCTGCGCCATCTTCTAGTAAACGCGTGAAACATTCTGCAGCATGCAAATCCGTGGCGCCTTGTATTTCCGGCGTATGACTGATGTAAAGAAGACGGCCGACCAAGCATTTGCCGGTCGGAGTTTCAAGACCTGCGAAGCTAGACAGAGTAAAAAGTCTCTGAACGATAGCAAAGATAGGTGATGTGTCTTGGCCATCTCAAACTTGAGCGATCATTCACGTTGTGTGTCGTCGAACCGAATCATTTCGTCTGCTCGCGGTCGCCCAGGCAGCTAGTCAGCCCGCAGATGGTAAAACTTCACTAGCACGCGTAGTTTAGATCATTCACGATCGCTTACCATTGCTGAGCAGACATCGAAATGATTTGATTCAACCCCTCAAATGAAGCAGAGTAACAGGATGGCAGATCGTTTCCCGCTGTCCTAAGCCTAACGCTCGGCTGAGTCGACGGAGTCAGTCGCCGAGTCGTGAGCGGTGCTGGCTGAGTTCCGGTGACGACTCTCAGCGGCCAGTATGGGAGCAACGAGTGAGAAGAGCCACCCAGGCACTCAACGACTCGCGCGCGCATGCGCAGTGGCGTCGTCGATGCGTTCGAGGACGAACCATTCATGTAGAAAACGACTCGCTAAAACTCCCTGTTAATTTTCCCGTCGGACAATCTCTAAGCGGGATGCGCTGAGGGAGTCATCCTCGACAAGTAATACGGTGGAACCGTTCCTTTACAGAAAGTGATTCTGACGTTCAGTTTTGCTCGCGTTAAACATCTCCTGCATGTCCGTTCGGCAGTATTTTCATTAGGGAGTTTTAGCAGGTCGTTTCCACATGAACGGTTCGCCCTCCAACGCATCGGCAACGCCACTGCGCATGCGCGCGCGAGTCGTTCGGGACGTCGGCAGGCTCTTCTCGTTCGTTTCTCCCATTCCGGCCGCTGGAGTCGTCACCGCAACGCAGCCAGCACCGTTCACGACTCGGGGAAAAAAGATGGCGGTCTGTTCGGCGACTGCCTTCGCCGACCCAGCCGAGCGTTAGGCTTAGGACAGCGGAGGAGATTTGCCGTCCTGTTAGTCTGCTTCATTTGAGAGGTTGAACCAAATCATTTCGAGGACTGCTCACAATGGTAAGCGATCGTGAATGCTGTAAACTGCGCATGCTATACTTCGTTTCAGCTTCCGTCCGAGCGCAGCCAAAGGCTGAGGGACGGTTCGCAACTTCGGGAAGAGCATTCCTACGCACCACAAAGTAGTCCGCAAAAGTAATTCTTTTAAAATAACTGTTTTGTGCGTAAACATTGCACAATATTCCAGAAGTGTACTGTTGAGAATGATTTGCAACTAAAGGAATTAAATGCCTGAAGTTTGTGTTTTTATTAATATATGTAAATTCATGTGGTTTGGTGAAAACACGTACATCCGCTGGCAACACTGCTGCAGCGCTCGGTTTTTCTGCGTGATTCCGTTCCCGTAATGGCCGAATCATCTGCTTCGCTGCTTTCCTCATCGAGTCGCTTCAAAACGTCCTTTCGCAAAGGCACGTTTGGGCATCAGGTGTGACGTGTCAGAGGTTGTGATGAATGTCTACTATTCAAATTCGGCGGGATACCCCGGCCGCGTCGTATACCGCGAATGTGTTGAAAGCAAGAAAAGCGTCCGGGCCTACAATTCACTGAAACGCGGCGAAATCAGGCCACTCCTTTACCTGCCGATCACATTGAACGCCGAGAAGCTGGTCGAAAGGACTGCGCCTTGAGCCCTGGCATATCCACACAATACAAGGAAACATCAACGGCCGGGTCATCGGGCACCTTGCAATGTGGAATTACATCTCGAAACTACGCCGAAATGCCGAGCAGGTGGAAAGCTCGAACACAGACGCCAGCGGCCAGCCTATACGTACTGACGTCCCTTGTGACTAAATTTCAGAACGTGAAAGGGCACTTTTAGACCTGCAGCAGACGATACCGTTGATACACCCGTAGCAGACGAAATACTCGGCGAGCGCGGGCGGCGCGGACGACCAGCGGCGCAGCGGAGTGATACAAAAGTGCAGGCGAGATCGCGTGACCTATTGCCGGCGTGTGATTGGCTCCGGCCACACGTAGCTTTGGCTGCGCTCGGACGGAAGCTGAAACGAAGCGATAGTAAATTTTTGCGATCTGCGGGCAGACTAGCTGCCGTGGCGACCGCGAGCAGACGAAATGATTTGGTTCGACGGCACACAACGTGAACGATCGTTCAAGTTCAGGATGACGGAGACACACCACATACCTTTACGGTCGTTTAGATACTTTTTACTCCATCTAGCTTCGCAGTTCTTGAAATTCAGACCGGCAAATGTTACATCGGCCGTCTTGTTTACATCAGTCGTACGCCGGAAACACGAGCCGCCACCACGGTGTCCGCCACGGATTTACACGTTGCAGAATGTTTCACATGTTCACTAGAAGATGGCGCCACCGTTAAGCACTATCATCATCATCGTTTACACGGTCGGGCAACTTTCACGATTCGCTAAAGTATGTCAAATTTCACGTACGGTTTCACGGAACGGACCAGCGAGACGGTTCCGAATCACACGGTACGTTCGTGATTTCGGAACCGTGTGCTTAAAAAACGACTCGCTAAAACTCCCTAATACCTACGTATTTCGCGCAACAGTCTTGCTTTTGGGACTCTAGCTCATACAACCCTTGGAGGCTGCAGGTTCTGGAAATAAATAAATTAGTCAGCCTTTCGACCCTGATCTTCTCCTTGGTCGACGCAGCTTTTATTAATATTTGTAGTCTAGAAACGGGGTGCACATCCGGATAAAATGTGTAAAAAAAAAAAAAGGTGGATGTGGAATGTAGAGTCCGTGACGGATGGAGGTCAGGTTGCCGCTATCCGGCTCGCCGCAGTCAGTTTCCGGCACGCCAGCCGTGTCGCTACTCGACTGCCCGATCTAAAGACATCGTCGCGATGCGGCTGCTGCTCGGGCCTTCTTTAGATATGCACGTTGACGTGCGAACACAACGAGAGAGAAAACCGAGCGTCGTGAGAGCAGACGTCGCTGCCAACTGCGTCCCCGGATGGCAACGAGAAACGATATTTCCGGCCGGCGAAGCGAACAAGAACGTATAAAAGAAAAACACACGAAAATGTCTTTCTCGCGCACGAGAGCGAGAGATTGATGGCTCGCGTTTATTTCATTTTTTTCTTTGTTGATACGGCAGTCATAAAAGACTGTCGGAGGCTAGTCGTTGAACGCACTCGAATGCAAGTTGGCCATGTGGAAACCGCACTTAACCAAGTTAAACCGAAACGAAACGTAAAAAAGGACTAATAGGCCGTTTTTACACTCCGATTATTATATGCGAGAATAATGGGAATGATAAAAAAAAAAACTTTTAGACGATCTTAACGAGACTCATTGTCGTTGCCTGGTGTTGACAATAGACTCTCCGGAGGATAAACAAAAAAACTCGAAAGAAACGTTATAGTATTGGAAAAACAAGAATAATTTTGTAGGAAAAGGGGAGCATTCACTCTACAAAAAGGGAGCGAACGCAGCCCGCCTAGCTAACTAGAATGGCAGCATGTGGTTGCTATTTTGGTGCTTGGGAATTTTTCAAATAGGCTTAATTTCTCATATGCAGCTGACACCAGACGCCCATCGAGGCAGACTACCTTGCGGCCGTGTAAGCTTACATTTTCCTTCAACGCTCCTCGGCAACACGAACATGGCCAACATCGCGTCGGCTACGTTTATCGCCCCTCAGAGGAGTCGTAACTGTTCACATACAGAGGCGACTATATGGTGGTCAGTGGGTGTCGGGGGAGATTATTTACCACTTCCCTCGTATTGTTAACTTCACTGAAATGCCTAAACTTTTCAAATGCAAAACAAAACAAATGGAAATTGCTTGGGCGCGACCTCCTTTTCGTTCTTCCTCTCGGGAGCACCCATGTCAGTTCTCACGCGTTTTGCCGTGCTCCAGATCCGCATTATCCTATCCGACGAAAACTGCAAACCCAGATGGAATTGGGCCCCGAAGCCCTTCAAGCGACGCGCCCACGGAGGCCATCCGCTCGCAGCCTCGCTTCTGCACCAGCGCGGATCACACGAGGAGACTCGAAGACCCCCGACCGGCCGCTGACAGCTTTGACAGCCCGCGCAACGTGCGTGTGATCGGTGCACATCAATACCTCCGGCTCCTCTCCACACCGGAGAGAGTTCGGACAGCGTCGTTCAGCTGGCACACGCCGGGCGCTTCGTCTGGCTTCGCCATCCCAAACCGGGAGTAATGGAGACCTCCCCTCGCCAGGCACTCGCCTGTGGACGGACAGACGGCCGTCTCCGAAGACGGTCCCTCGTGCTGCCGGAGAACCCGCTGTCGACGGGGAGGAGGACCTACCTTTCGGGCCTTTGCGAGACGTCAGGTGCACCACCGTTTAGGCATTTGAATAGGAGAGAGAGGCGAATCTTCGTCGCTTCGACTGCTCAGTTGTCCGACTCCTTGCAGCATCTTCGGCCGCGTTAGCACTGCCAAGTGTTACTAAGTCCCCGTACCAATAGTGCGCCTGGTGCGGCTGCAAGACCGAGTGACTCTTCCGCAGCTAGTACTGCGAGCGCCCGTTCTACAGCTTCAATAGGGAATGGGCGCGTCGCGACTGAAAGGACTAAGACACGAGGAGTGAGCGAGTGTGGTTCGGTGGTTTAGTGGGACGTTTTTGCGCTCCGATAAAGATACCCGGTCACTACGCGATGCAGACGCAAAGGCAGCGGCGGAGTATCGTGTATCGGCAGCATGGAAACAACTCGAGACCAAGGAACAAAAAAAAAGGGGGTGGAGAAGGGGGGGGGGCGGTACTCTTTTTTTGCTTCTATAGTTATCCCGATGTCCAAAGTTAACCACCTCACCTCTATCTTCTTCCGCTACTTGTATCATCGTTGGAACGCAACAACGATCCACTAAACTCCATATTAGCGCCTTCAAACGTGGCCGGCAACTATCGGGGGACTGTGGGTGACAAAATGAAAGGGCGTGCGTAAACGCCAGGGCAAGAACAACCCTGTTTGGCGTGCACTTAAAAGGCCCACGAAAGAAAAGGCGTTTACACAATCGGCGGATCAGCTCGTGATCCCGACTCTGCGGGTGACCCTCGGCATACGCCGGTTCAATAAAGACCTTCTGCCTCAAGAAGGCCTTTAAGGCCCTCTTGAAAGCTTTCTTGCCGATCTTCAGCTTGTTTGCTTCTTGAGGGCGGGTACGGGGAGCCACGAACGATGATGTCATGCACAGGCCTATAGTCTTCTAGGTGGTAATGACCAGACAACGACACAACGGGCATAACCGGGGCAGCAGGCGGCGAGGAACACCGAAGACACGGATTCACGTGAGAGTTTTTTACTGTACACAGGACATGAGTCTTGAGAAGTGTAAACGAAGGTATAAGGGCGAGGAAAAAGAGAGAAGACGAGTTGCCTCGCGGAGTTATTTACAGACTCGAGTGTAATACTTTGGTTCGATGCGTCGCTCGGAGAACGCGGCCGGGGGACCTCTGCTTCCGGCGGAGCTGCTCGGGCACCTGCGAGGAAAAAAAGAGAAAAAGAAAAAAGGTAGGGGTTAGACGAGGAACACCAGGACACTGCCTGGCAACGATTTTGGCCAAGAGGTCTAATAAGTTAACAGATTCCAAAATCACGTGACAGCCGAGTCAAGAGATTCAACTAGTCGCTAGATCCAACGCGTCAAAAGATGTGGGTCACGAGGTCCACCGAGTCAAGAGATCCAACAATCACCCGACAGCAAGAGGTCTGACCCGTCAAAAGATCTAATGTGGGTCAAGGTCCATCGAGTCAAGAGATCAAACAATCACCTGACTATTCCGAGTCAAGAGATCCAACGAGCCGAGAGTTCCAAAATGCGCCAAGAGATCCAATGCGTCGAGAGATCTACTATAGAATGAGGTTCAACTATTGAAGAGATCAACCATGTTAAGAGACCCCATGCGTCAAGAAGTTCAACGAGTCAAGAGGTGTATGGCTGGTTAAAAGTCAACACCACAGGAAATTTTGTTAACCCGAGACAAGCTCACTATTAGATATGCGCTATGAGTCGGAAAATTTATTTTCTCGGAAGTGTTTGTTTCTTTTTCGTTTTTACTTCTAAAAGAGGGGGAAAACAACAAACGTTTGCTGTAAGACGGCCTTTCCAGCTTCAAAGCGCGAATTTTTTTAAGTGCACCAGAAATAACCGAGGACTTGTTTTAAATGATATTTTCGTGTTTTCGAGACACTGTAGTCTGTCATCTCTTGGGCGGCTTTTGAGAGACGTCGGGGTTTTGCGTGTCACACACAACTCGTTAAGTTTCCAGGATTGGGCTGATACGTGCATGTATACTTTTGGGAAGCCAACATAAGCTGCTTCTTCGAAAGGAAGAGGAGTTGACAGGCTAATATTGGACCTCCTGACTCGTTGAACACGAGTCAAAAGACACTAATGAGGGTCAAGAGATCCAACGAGAGTCAAGAGATCCAACGAGGGTTAAGAAATCCAACGATGGTTAAGAAATTTAAAGAATCAAGAGGTCCAATACTGAACCTTGTTGACACGTTGGATCTCTCGACTCGCTAGATCTCTTGCCTGGGAATCTCTGGCAGCTTGGGCGACATCGGCGCCACCCGCGACGCCGCCGTGAACAGGATACGTAACTTGGTGATAATTTGACGGTGTACCTGGCCGCAAAATTACTTATGAAATGCTTTACAATTAAATACAGCACCAGAAGTATATGTTACACACAATCGGAATCACTGCAGCACAGCACGTACCTCATTATAGTTACGGGTTACCTATTCTCTACCCAACTCGAGCGACAACAATCTGACGGCGGTTTTCCTCGACGCAAACGTACACGCATACTCGTTTGTTCCTTCCCTCATTGTTCGAGGATTCGAAGAAGCCCCGCTTTACGTTCGTCACGCTTCGCGCCTTTGTCTCGCCGAGACAGCTTTATCACTTCACCGCGCCACTAACCATTCAAGGGCGACGGTATTCTTTATCGCGGCAATGGGAAGAGACATTTAATGGAAGCCACTCGCAACGGGAGGGCAGGAGGCCAAATGGAGCCCTCCCCCTCCAGGACTTTGGACGCGTCTGGGGCGGATCTGCATAGGTGCAGCCGTAACTGCTTTCGAGTCCGGACGGCGCACTGCAGGCACGCCATCACGCCGGAGGTCATCGCCCTTCTAGCCCCAGGCTACCGTCGTTAACGCCCAGGCGCTTCGAGCGGCTTCGTCGTCGGCGGCGGCAATGCTCCCCGACGGGGCGGGAGAAGCGCGGTGCCAACGGCTCGCATTTCCATGCGCACAGAAAGCGTCCTAACGACGCCCCGCAACGGACACTACGAGCCGACGGAGGTCCAATCCCCAACTTGGAGTGTATCACGTGACCATCCTGTTGGGCGGAGTGAATGCGCGGAGCGTGAAGTCACGTGGCATGCGTGGAGCGCTTGATTGGCCAACACGAATCCGCAGCGTCCGCTGTCTCGCTCCTCCGTGATACGATTTGGAGACTCCGCATTTACACCTTTACGACGAAGAAGCCGAATCTTGGGGGGCAGAGTGACATCAAGGATCCAAACGTGTCAACCCGATCCAACGTAGCGCGCGTACAACTTTCAAAGGAGCGCTTGTTTCGCTTCTTTTTACCGCTGTTCGTGCCTTCGTCTCGTACGCAGCCTAGAAAGGAAAGCGGAGCTGAAGTGCGGTGGGGCTCATCACCTAACCTGTCTCTCTGCGCGGGGGTATGGGCGAGGGCCTCATCACGTGGCAAAAAAGGAGACGTACGATTGGCCCAAACGAGTACGTAACTCGTTATAATCAATCCTGAGCTGACCACAATGTCAGCTTATGAGTGAACGGAATATATGTAATCTGCTCTCCTAGTGTCGAAGGCTAGATTCCAGAGCTTTTCGCACACCTCTACTTTTAAGGGTTAAAAGCGCAAACAGACAGGGACAACTAGCCCAGACCATGGACCAACTAGCCCAAACCAAAGTTTTAATAAGACTACTTTTTAAGTTTGTAGACATATGTAAATGCGGCTCCACGGATTACGCTTTCACGAGACGCATTTCTGAAATGGGGCCATCATCCGTCCGTCTAGGAAGCTGCTACCGCGAGAAAGGATGTCGAGTTGGAATTCTGCAGACTCCGAATCGAGTAGTTTGACGACGTGTGCGAAGATACAACGATTACTCCCAAATAGCATACAGGCGCTCTTGCTCTGGTAACCTGACGGCCCGTACAATCGCAATCCTCATGGGCGGCGGCTCCGAGCTGCTCTAAAACTGCCGTATACAATAGAGACGAGCGAGCCTTTTCAAAACAATGAGCGCGTCTTCCAGTCGGAAAGAGTGCGTCGGAAAGAGTGCGTGCTTCGAAGATATCAAGGAAGACAGTCTTCACTTCTAGGAGTACTCCAGCGATAAAAAAAAAAAAAAGACGTCAATAGACAATTGCAAGCATGGCGCCCCGACTGGTGTCCCATGCGTGCAAGCACGTGCAGCTTGCGCGTGAACATAGCTTGGCAAGCTTGCAATTGCACGGGCTTATCCTCACCAGAAAAGACCTGGCGGCGGCCATTCGCTTTGCTTGCAATCATCTATATGCCGTTTCATACTTATTGTACAACGCTGTCAAAACTGCTGGCGCGACCGCCTGGCTTCCCCTAGCGTACGATTTTTGCGCGAGAGCACGAGGAAATGAACTGCAAGAACAGGCCACACGCTCGCGCCAGCGGCTTTGACAGCGTTGTACACTATACTCTATCTCAGGAGTTTGTGCAGCAAAGGCAACGGCATAGGCGCGGGCACATGGCTTTCAGATTTATTTTTTTCGCGACTGTTTGTGAAAGGAAAAGCAAATCTGAAAGCACGCGCTCGCGCTTGTGCTTTTGCCTCTGCTGCACGCAACTCATGAGATGGTGGTATATGTATGAGACGGCATGTAGCTGTCACGAAAACTATTCGCGAGGATTAAGGCTGGTTTACATTAAAGAATTATGTTGGTTGCATGTTTAGACAGCCTTGATGCTAGTACGCCTCAAAAGGTGACCTGTCTCTTATAGCTTTAGAAAATAAATTTAGCCAGTGCAGTGCTAATCTGAGGTCTTTAATGCGCACCACGCAGTGGTAATTACACGAACGCGTGCCGGTACGAAACTCAGCCAGATCGAAACGGGCAAGGGAGTGGGGATCGAACCCAGGAGGTTCTGCAGCGCAAGCTTTCGCTTCACGCTCCGAGATGAGACGCGTTAGCCCACTCGGCCACAGATCCCCTGGTTTACATAGCTTACGTGTTCTTACCTTACGATTAAGTCAACGAAGCATTCGTGTCTCTAATCATGTCGCGTGCTAGGCTTCCTCCAAATTATCTATCTCGTTGAACTGGACGCCACGCTTAATATGAAACACAGGAGTGCCGGTGACCTGTAGCGTTAGCAGAAGTAAAGATTTCGTAACGTAACGTAGAAAAGAGGGGCTGTCTGAACCAGCCTTTCTGGGCTCTCAGGAGGGCCACACTAAACTGCACGAGTCAAATGATGCTAAAAGAGCGCGGAAGTCGTGCCCGTGCCAACTGCGCCACTCAACGTCCTTTCAGGCGCGCGGCAGGACGAGAGTCGTCGAGTGGCCTCGCAAGCCACACGCGCGACACTAAACGTGCTCCCGCTTTAGGCCCGCCCTTCCATAAACGCGGACACCCACCTTTCCGCTAACTCGAATTTTAAATTTTTTTTTTCTTTGGCAAACGGAATTTACGTTATTAAGCCGCTTCCACGAGCGATTTGGCGTCTATGATTTTTTTTTTTAGAATACTTGCGGTTTATCTTTAGAAACTGCTTGTACGTTGTAAGTTGTACCGAAGGACAGCGAACTTTAACGTTGAGAAGGGCCCTTTATATTCGCTGTTAAGCGGACAGAAACGGCAGAAAAGGCGTAATTACCTTCCGCCAAAAACCGCGTGCACGCGGAAAGGCGGAGGCAGACGTAGTACATCAAAAACAACAACAACAACAAAAGGAACTTCATAAAAAATAGACTGCTGACGGTTATGACGTTTTTAGGCTCTTTAGAAAGTTTTCGACGACTTTTCGTCAAACGACTTAAAAACGAAATGCCCGACAGCTCAGGATGCTCTATGCGAAAAAACGTCACGTCCGGCAACCGCTCTCTCTCTCTTTTTTTCCCCTTTGTCGAGCGCGTGAGGCAGATCACGTTTCGCGGGTCGGTTCGGATAACCCTTTGTCACGACGGGCGC
This sequence comes from Ixodes ricinus, assembly GCA_037355805.1. Lineage (NCBI taxonomy): Eukaryota > Metazoa > Arthropoda > Arachnida > Ixodida > Ixodidae > Ixodes > Ixodes ricinus. The sequence goes on from JAZHYW010027633.1 coordinate 15,860, forward strand.
ATTCTTCCCTCGTCTGAGCATGCGCTGAGCGAGACGGAGTGTTTGAGAAGACGCGTCTGCAGAACGAGCGCCTACATAAATGCTAACATAGAAAAAACACACCCGCCGGGGCGCAATTTAGAAAGGCGAGTCTGCCGAGGTCACGAAGGGAACGTAACCACATGCACTGTCGGGTCGGGGCACAAAGGCGTCAGCGGCGCTAGTCCGGACATTCATTCAAATGAAAAGGAACGTAGGAACCGGCGTGGGGGAGAGAGAGCGAGGGCCAACGAAGCTTGCCCCCGTGTATCGCTTCAAAAGGAAGCTAGGGGAGCCAGACGACTATATGTATTTGTTTTTTCTTTTTCAGCCGAGGAGGGCCGATATTTCACACAAAAGAGTTTTAGGGACCCGTATTTGCACATCCGATACCGTACGACAGGCCCTCCGGTACGAACTGCGCATGTGCGAGTCTTCTGCAGTAGCACATGCGCAGTGCGTACCGGACGGCTCATATCGTACCATATCGGATGTGCAAAAACGGTTCCCTAAAACTCCCTAATAAAGACATTTCCCCTCTCTCTCTCTTCCCGTTTCCCGATAAATCCGCGACCCCAGTCGAGGGTACACGATCCGACAGAGTTAGGTCCAGCAGCGTCAAAAACGCATCATCATGGTACTCGTCGCTTTTGTGCCTTTGCCACCAGCTGAACCAATCCGAACAAACAAAGAATTACACGCAGTAGTTTGTTTTGTATTTTACGCAGTATAAAGGTATTTACTTAAACTTTCAACATTTTTGGTCATTTTTTTGTTAACGCGAAACAGTACGCCCGATAAGTATTGCGGCCCCTTCTCAGCTAAATGCCATCAGCTCGTCTTTTTCGTTAAAACTTCGAAAAAAGTCGGACTCGCACCTGGGCAGGTTCGCGACGTCCCTACCTAGACGACCCTTCTCTTCCGCGTGACGTCACCGGTTCCGGACTACAGCTGCGGGGGTGTGGCCAGACTTGTACCAAATCCGTTAGAAGCAACAAATTACTTCGTGGTTCGTTATTAATGTATCCGTAGTTTCATAACGAAATAATTACATATTTTCCTAAAGTTAATTCTATTACTCGACGTCAACTACGATATATGCTACGTTGTCAAAAATAGCGCAGCTTCAAGTCTCTCAGCAGTGTGGGGATGCAGCACTGTAGAAGCTATGGTAGCCTTAACACTAGCACGAAAATAGTTGACGCTGAGTATAGGGCAATATCCATACTTATTTAAGTATCCGATTTATTGCATTTTGTTTCGAGGACAAAAAGGCGGGAAATGTGAAGACAGATCGAAAAGACTTTCGTTTCCAGAGAAATGGGAACGTACTGATTCCCGGAAGACGGCTATACACGACATCGGAACTTGTTCTCCTTTTACTGAAACAGGGTTGTCGACATGCACTCATCTTCACCGCTTACGTTAATTAATGCCCCGCGTAAACACCTTCCACCACACCCGTAATTTAAAAAAAAAAACTGTGTTGCGCAATTTGCAACGTTGTCAATGACAGCGCTGGAATAACTGTATGGACGCTTTGCGCACGCGCCAGGTTACAGCCGCCATTGCTGACCTTCTCTCGTCTTACCGAGATGCCGAGCCACTGAAGCGGCCGTTAACCACAAAGGCCTATTCTGGGGAGAAGAACAAAAGTAGAATCTAAAATGGCAATAACATGCCCCTGCTGCGCTAATGATGAAGTAAAGCGAACGGAATAAGAGGGAACAAAAACTAAAAATCGCGGCTCTTGCCGCTCCCACGCACAGCTGCCGCAAAGCGTCTATCTATATGCTACTCCAACTGGAGCGAGCGTCTGACCTCCATCTG
>JAZHYW010027636.1:0-31588 GCA_037355805.1 Ixodes ricinus
TGCACAACTTCACGCTCGTGTTTCCAGCCAGGGTCGTTGACACCGACACGCTCCACTTGGTTCTGGTGGCCGTCCAGCTGGCCATCGCGAGTGGCGCCGTCTTCTTCGTCGACATCGTGGGCAGAAAGCCCCCCGCTTTTTTGTCCCCCGTCGCGGTCACCGTCTGCGAGTTTCTGATTTCCCGCTGTCCCTGACTGTCCAAGGAGGACTTGGATGCTCCAGGGAGTGGTTGAGTCAAGCGGCCCCTGATGGTGCTCGTCCTTGTCCTCATCTTCACCTACTCGGCCGGCCAGGAGCCCATGCCATATTTGCTGAAGGCCGAGACGGTGCCGCTGTGTGTCCACGGCCTGCTTTCGGGCATGGCCTTCGCGAGCGACTGGATCGCGTTCGCCCTGATCGCAAGTCTTGGAGGGAATTTCAAGGCCTGGAAAGAGTTTGTTGCCTACACCGTTGGTAGCACGTTGGGCTTATTTTTTCTTGCTTTGTTTCTTCCGGAGACGAAGTGTCTGTCGCTCCAGGAGGTCCCAGCAGTTCTCAGCGGCATTAGACACGGGGCCAAGAAGCGTTCGGCACTAGGGCTGCAGCCGCCGAAGATGCCTATGACTCCGATCTCGGCGATACCTCCTAGTTCCGCTGCACGACTTTGGAAGTTCAAGTCTCAAACCGGCCCCATCTTCGTGTTGAGGAAATACACTTCGATAATCACTATCTCTGTTTCTGATGCCGGCCTCTCCGTTCTTCCCTTTTGCGGTGCAAAAAATATTAAAAGTACGCAGCGCAAGGTCTTCAGTAGCTTTAACACAGTTGACTTTATGTTGCCTTTGGTTGACGAGTATAATATATTTTTATTTGGGAAAGAAATTTTCACAGACACTCACAATAAGGAACAGAATAAGGGACACATCAATAAGAAATAATCTTTTATTGTCAAAGCACAATTGTGTATGCATTATGTACAAAAGGATGAGTACTGTTACGTAGTGAATTGCTCCATTACGTTGAACATCAATTGGAGAAAAACAGCATACGAGTACACTCATTTCGATCTCTCCGAAGTTGAAGGCCGCTGACACGGGCGGCGAGCATACTTCGTTCCGAGTGTGTGAGGTTTTTTTTTCGCCGTGTGGTGTTGTAAGATAAAATACCTTGCTCGTAGGCAGTTTTTATGTTTCGATATGTCTTCTAAGTCGAGCGGATCTGCACACAGTCTCATCATGTTGCGGTGTGTGCTCGATGGTTGCTGCCATAGTAAGTTCATATCATACTCTGTCAAAACTGGGACTGTGGCTCAGCAGCGGCGAAACATTACTTCTCATTTTGGGTGAAATAAATGGGAGAGAAATAGCGGGTAGAAGTGCCACAACAAAAAAGTTGTCAAGTTCTCATTTCCCCTCCTCACCAATGACAAACACAGAAATGAAAGGAGAAGAAACGAGAACACCGTTAAAACCTTATGAACGACTGTATTAAAAAATAAAATCACAGTAGTTGGCTATGGAACACTAACCACCACATACTCAATGACGCTCAGCATTCGGCACCTTGCAGTTACACCGAAGAGCGATAGACATCCCTACTTTTCTGATCACTGATAAAATATTGTAGTACGCTACCAGAAAACGTCTAAAGGAAAGATGAAATTCTAAAACTAAGTTTAATTCATCATTCTATACATCGCTAGTTTAGGAGAGATTGCATGCGTTGCGCCAGTGGTCATTCGCTGGGGAATTCGTTTGAGTGATGTGCTCACACTTAAGCACATTTATACGGAAACCTCCCGAACCAGCGATATTTGGAATGAAAGATGGTATCATTGCTAATATACAGTTTTCGGAATTCATGGGTCTAAGGCTTTTGCTATAAAAACATCGAGTCCACAAAATCACGAGCAAACACTACAGGCTTTCGAACGAGAGGCTTCTGCCAATGTTAGTTTTGCGCATGCGCGTTCACAACCAAAACCTCTCAAACCAAAAATAAAAAAAGAATTTCGAATAAAAAAATGATTGTTGGACTTTTTACAGATGACGGCAAAGATTGAATGTACAGGTTTAGTTACGAGACAGTGGAATCAGTTAGAAAGTATAGATGCAACCAAAGCTTGCCAGTTTGTTTTATAATTGCGGGGGATATTGGCACTGGAATATTGGCACGGCTTTGTCATCGCAACATTCAAGGCCGCGCATGACTACCGATACACAACGATGTGGTGCGAAACTGTAGAAACCCTCGAGCTTCAGCAAACACGCAAAAAAGAAGACAAAGTACAATATCTTTTTCCCTGCCACTGCTGCTAGAAGAGAGGAGGAGAAATTACCATGCGTGATAAGCGGTTAAAGTCTATGTGCACCAAATACTTTACTGCAAAAATATATTCTACTCCGCTCATTTGCATTAGACAGCGCGCTTAAAGCGCCAAATCCTCACCGGGCGGGGAGGAAAGCCAGCGTCCGAGAGCCGAGGGAGAGGGCTGCTACCGACGCCCCGAGACGCCGGATTCGCCAAGATAGCGGAGACGGTTGTCTGCGCTGTCTCGACGGGCTTCCATGACAATAGATGGCGGCAGCCAGCCCTCCCAATTAAAAGGAGAAATCCCCGAGGTTGCGCGCGTCGAGCCCTTCCAACTACGCAAAAGCTGTCCGCACCGAGGCCATTGGATTTTCGCGGTGTAAAATGTATTCCCTAGTAAAGAATCTGAGTGCACTATCGTCCAATCTAACAGAGAAAAACGCTCGTGCGGACAAAGAAATGGGCGATGTTCTTCACTGAAGATAAAATTTCTGGTCGAGCTTCACGCTTTTCGATACGCAGTTCATTTAAATGCTGCGACGAAAACCCTGAGCATTGTTTTGGGCGTACCTTATTTAGCCTTCACATAAACATGTTAAGTATTTACTCTCCTAACCCGGCATGTCAAGGACGTGCTCGGAGTGGAGCATTAAAAGAGCGTCATACTTGGCGCAATAAAGAATGTTTTTTATCACTCTCTCTCTTTCTCTTTATAATCTCTCAGGTTGTTAGGTGAACTTTGATATTAGTCTGCTAGGCTCCAGTCATGTCCTACAATAGTTATTCGGCGTTCAGATCTCTAGTGTAAAGCCTAAACAATTCTTATTCGAAACGTTACACTCTCCTAGACACCAGTCTGAGCTCGCTTTCACCACCTCTTCAAAGAACCCCGAAGGTCGTTCGGAACAGATGCACCAGAAAAACTGTCCCGAAACAATTTTAGTTGTGCATCGGAAGATCTAGAGGAGTCCGCAAAATCCCACTTGTAGGCATTGAAGAAACACAGTTTGGCACAACGACGAGCGCGCCGGCGAGTAGAAGGGCTACAGCCGTAAGCAAGCATCGCGGAACAAAAAAGAAGGCAGAGTGGGGATGTGACCGGCAGGAAGCCCAGCCCGATTCAATACTGTCGCATTCGGTAAAACAGAGCCAAAGAAGCATTCCAGAACACCGAGAAGTTCGAGAGCCCTCTGATTCACAACCACTAGCGAATGCTTCCGTACACTGCGGAAAACGATAAGGACCAGGCGGATGCTTCTTCAGGCGCATTTGATGCTCACGCTCCCAGCGACCTCTGTTGACTAGCTTGTGACCGCTGACTTGTCGCTTTTGTGTTTCTCTAATTACCAGCTTTGAAGCGAAGGTGGACGGTGCGACGAGGAAGGAGGCCGGCGGGACGACGGCGGAGGCATCGGGAACGGCGGTGGCGGAAACGGCGGAGGTGGCAGTGCCTCGGGCTTGAGCAGCCACCAGACGGCCGGCGGCAGGAGCATGAGCAACAAGAGCGGCGCCAGGAAAGGCCACAGGGCCATGGAGCGGCTGAATTCCGGACCGGTGCTCTCTTCGACGGGATCGTCGAACGAGGACGTCTTTGCGGACAGCTCGTTGTCGGAGACATCCGAGTACAGGGACACGTTGGGTGAGGACAGCACCGTGTCGAAGCGGTGACTGACGCTGTCACTACTGTTTTGCTGGGGCTTGGAGACGAGCGGGCCGCCCGTCCGCATCCGGCATCGAAGAGGGCGAAACTACGACTGAAGTCGAGTTCCCGCCTAGGGGCCTCTTGCGCCTACGGTTCGAGCTGCCGGGTGCTGTGGTACCGGCGAGCTGTCGTCTCTTACTGGCCTCCCACTTTGCGCGACGGCGGCTCCTTCAGTTTGCTGCGGAGGATCCATTCGTGTTCGGACCCTTACCAGGGGGTATTCGACGACGCGGGTGGCGACGGATATGTTGTTGAACGCGTACGGAAAGCCCGACCCTTGGTTTGCCCAAGAGCTGATTATTGAATGGACTTGTGAAAAGTTATTCTTCCCGTCGTGTTTAGCGCCTAATGTCGGCGTAGCTGACGAACCGTCGATTATGACTGCATTGTTAATGGAGTCCCGCCCAAGTTCGGGGACGGTACTGACGCTTCCAGACATGGATGTCTGCACTGACGAAGAAGCGATGGATGCCTCCAATTGCAAGTCGTTACCTGGACTGGACGTATGCAGTTCCGAAGGCTCAAAATGCGAAGAGGTATGTAGCGAAGGGACCGAAGGGGTCGTGTAGAGTGACGGTTCAATGTTTAGATTCAAGTCATCCGAGATGGCAGGCGTATTTATCGTTTCGTTCGTCAAAGTCACCTGGACTTCCTTTAATGCTCTGGTCTTCTCCTCCGAGCCTTCACCTGTGACGTTGAAGATGTCATTGTCTCTGTCAGGTATACTTCCGGGAGAAGGCGAGATTGATGGTTGAATATGAACAGAACTGCTCATTCCTTCTATGACATTAGGCAACTCGCTGCTAGTTTGGAGGAACGTAAACGGTTTTGTAGGTAGCGTGTTTTTAACTGTGGTCACGTTTGTGAAGGCATCGTTTTCCGTAAATTTATGAATGATGTTTGTAGATACGAGAGCGGGTGTCTCGCTTTGATTTGGCTTGGGTTTAAAAACATTACTCACACTAGGCTGAAGGTATTCATCTACTGTCCGACTTGGAAGAAGACTAGTAACGTCTTCACCTTCAACTTCAGTAGGCGAACTTGACGATATTATTCCAGTTAAACTCGACACCATCTTCGTAACCTTTACACTTGTTTCCGAAATCGGGGTTGTAACCCGTGTTAGTAAACTACCACTAGCTGGCGTAGCAAGTAAGACCTCACTGATGAGTGTGTGTGTCACTTGCGAGAATGAGCTGCGAAGCATCGTGACAGTCATCATTCTTTGAACAATGTCCTTTTGTGATGGTTGAATAGTGTCGTCATTTTCGACACTCATGGGCAGCAGAACGGCGCTTTCGTTTTCTGGCTTGAGTGGCGTCAACGTTTGTGACCAATTAGTCCCGTTATGGTGTCCATTTTGGTACACTGAAGAGAACGTAGCGTTGGGGTCACTAGGCATTGACGACTGAAATAGGTCCAGGCCTTCAAGTGTCAGCGATGGATCGAGCGTATGGCTGATATTCCCCTGGGTTAGGCTTCCATTTTCAGATGCGTCGACGGATGACAAAATGGTCGGGTCTATGGGTTCAGAGATTTGAATTCGGGAAGCGGTGTCAAGAATTTCTGATACATGATCCTGGGGTACTTGAATGGCTGGCGTAGGATTTGTTTCCGCAACGTCTGTTGCTCCAGCCACCGTTCCGCTGATTTCTGCATCATGAGGTATTGCACTGCTTTTAGACCCACGTTTCCAGGAACAGGTATTAGCACACCCACTATTCAATCCGTTGTAGGCACTTATTGTTGGTGTCGACACAATCACTGTGTCCACAGCATCGGGTAGGCGATCTGCATCTTGTACGGGCCTCTGGAGTAATTCAGAAGGATTCGCCGAGGAAGATATCCAATTTAACACTTTAGACGGATTTACAGCTGAGTTGAAACTAAGAATGGCTGTCTCAGGAGGGATCACGGTTGGTTGGGTCGCAAGGCCCGTAAAGTCGCTCCGCGACAAGAGTTTCTTCCCCGACATAGTTTCTGCGATAAACGAAGCAAGAACTTGGCTTTCTGTGTCGGCGGAGCTATCCATGGTCTTAGATATTAACCTGAGGTCAGTGATAATTGGAGTTTTAATTTGGTGTTGACTCAAGGGAGAACTTGGAACTCTGCGAGGGGCCAGAGAGGATTTCAGATCAGGAGGATTGCTGAGAATGGCAGAGTCGTCGCTCCTTGAACTCGCTGCTTTGTCTGTGCCATAAGGTTGTGTTAAACGAGACTGAGGTTCGGTTAAAGATGGTACATTGACAAGGGAATTAGTAGCTTTTCCGGGGTTCAGCTGCCTGGAAGACTCGAATATTAACGGCACTGTTTTTGTCGAACTTCCAAGTGACTTGGCCGATGCTCGATTTGTACGTTCCCAGGAAGTAGGATCTGTCGAAGGCGTCGTTTCATTCCCATCACCATGACCAGGGGCACTGATCTTTGCTTCATGTATCGAATCATCCGCGCTTGGATCATTCGTTTCCGCCTCTGTCGGTGCGACGCCGACATCGACTTCCGCTGTTTCGTTTGACTTATCAGAGTCGCCTAAATTGTCCGTGTCCCCTGAACGCTCAAATGGCAGCCTCAGCAGCTCTTTCGGTTCCTCACTGTCGAGAGATGTTACATTTGCATTGTCGGACTCTTCAACAAAATCATCGATATCCAGATGATGTAAAGGTGGCAGATATGTGACCGCGGGTGCGTTAGACTGACTGACATTGCGTATTTTCGAATTTGAAGTTTCTGTACCTAAATCAAACGACTTAGATTCTGAGCTATCAATTTTTCCCCCTGAATGATTTGACGGTAATCTCAGCAGCTCAGGCGGCTCTCCAGGATCTATAGATGTACCATTTGCCCGACCGGACTCTTCTACGTAATCGTCTACATCCAGATCACTTAAAGGCTGCGAATATCTAACCGTGCTGATGTTTAACTGATTGACGTCGAGTACATGCGAATTTGAAGTTTGTATACTCGCATCAAACGACTTCGGTTCGGAGCTATCGGTTTGCCTCTCAGAATGCTCCGACAACAACTTCAGCAGCTCAGGCGTCTCTCCGGTGTCTATAGATGTCCCATTTGTCTCATCGGACGCTTCTACGTAATCGTCTACATCCAGGTCACTTAAAGGCTGCGAATATTCAACTGTGCTGACGTTTAGCTGATTGGCGTCGAGTATTTTTGAATTTGAAACTAGCCTAGTCGAATCAATCGACTTTGATGTAACACTACCGGTCCCTTGATTTGCGTTTTCTTTTTTAAGATCAATTAATGCATCATCAGTATGAGTTACATGTAAAGTTTCGTTCGCAGAGTCACTTGACAAGTTAGTGCGGTTATTGTGCGCGTTATTAGAATACGCTGGAGGTTCCGAGTGTAAAGCGTAATTAGAGCTCTGTACAGCTTCGTCCGGTTCGGGAGTCTGCACGTCTTCGGGTGTGTTTGGGCCGGTCCGGCTTGAGATGCTAGAGGGAATGTCTTCGACGGGCACACGCGGTTGAGATGGTTGAGGTTGCGGTAAACTGAGCACCACCGGCACTTCGTCTGTGTCCACAGAATCACCAGCTGTTGTAGGGCCTGGATGTCCGTGCGACGCACCCTGAGTCACGATCCGTTTGGACGCAAACTGGGGCACGTGCTCTAGTGGAGGGTAGGATTCTTGCGCTGCAGACCCACCGCTAGGAAACTCGGAAGTTGTGCCGAAACTTCCTACTGGTGGTCCAATCGTGGGGGTCGCCTCCGTCGACGGTGCCCTGGGGGTGTCGGTCGTTTTCTGCGTAGCCTCGAAAATCATACTGACCCCTGCCCGCGCGGAGCACGAGAGGGGTCTGAACGTGGTTCTTGACCACTGAACTGGTGTCTTGGCTTTGTGACGTGTCCAGGGCGGAAGAGACGACGGCCAATGGCGTCGCAGTCGTTTTCCTTCCGTTGGATTCAGGGTTCGTGGGCTGTTCGGGCACTGCTGGCGACGGCGTCGACTGAGCGTAGTCCGAGTCGTCGTCCTCGACGTCTTCTCCGGGTTCCTCGTCGTCTCTCGGGGCAGGGGCTTTAGCCGGGGCGATTTGTGTCCCTGCCTTCAGTTCCGTTGGCTGCACAGGCGGGCCACTGGGCTCGCTTTCAGACGGCACGACGCCCGACTCTGGCACAGAAATGGTCCCGGCGGCGGGTTCCGGCCCTTCAGGCAGGACGGCAACCGGAACGGGCTGGACGGTCTGGCCTCCTTCATCGAATGAAGCACCGGATGCTTGCGGGTCGCCGCCGGGGAACACTCGTCGTCCACGAAAGCGGCGGCGGAACACCCGCCGTCGCAGCACGTGCGCGGGAAGTTGAGCGTCGGGTCTGGTCAGAAGGCCTTCGCCGTCGCCCAGGGAGTGATCCACTTGTCCGACGAACCGGAAGGGAGGACCGGGAGCCTCGAGGAGCCCAGCACGGCCGAGCGTCAACTGGCGTCGAGGGATCCCGACAAGGACACCTTGGGAACCGGGGTACACGACGGTTCCGTACGGGAAGCCGTGGGTTCCGCCGGTGCCTGGTGACGAGGCCGCAGCCGCAGCCGCGGCATTCTCGTAGTAGCCGGCGCCGCCTTGCGCAGTGCCGAGTGCGACCTCGACGCGGGACAGGGCGTTGCCGTGCGTGATGGCGGTACTGTAGCGGGTGCTGCGGCCGTTGTTGGGGGCCAGGTTGGCGATGTCGTCGAAGCGCACGTCCGCGTTACCCGTGCGCACCGTGTAGCCGAACCAGAGCGGGCCTCCCGCGGCGCCGCTTGTCGGTGCCTGGGCCCCGGACAGCGAGGCTGCCCACAGAGACACCTGCAACGACACACGAGGAGAATATTCAGGGAACCGGTATCGATTTTGCTGAGTCAAGAATAATTTGACTTCCGTCTAAAGTGGAGCGCCACTCGCGCCCTCTAGGTGGTGCAACTGAAAAAATCCACCAGGTCCAGGATTCGATCCCAGGACCTCTCCAAGACTAGCGGAGCACTCTGCCAACTGAGATAACCAGTAGCAAGCCGTCGGCAGAGCAACAAAATGTTCAGTTGGGCTAGTTGGTTCGTGACTGGATAGAAGCGCAGAAGGACAGGGACAATGCGAAAAGCTAATGGCAACACGGAGCGCTGTGTTGTCGTTACATCCTTCACTTTGTTCCTTTCCTTCGGCGCTTCTATCCGTCGATAGAACAAACGAAAGTTTGTTATACTGAAATATTAAAACATCCTGGACCCGGAGGGTTTATTCAAATGCCCCCGTCGCCTGGAGGATGTGAGTTGAGCTCCATTTTAGGTGGAAGTAACATTATTCAAGCATAAATCTTTTCCACCTTAGGGACTGCCTCTAAATATAATATATGACTTCACTGAATTCGAATAGTGGTTCAAATGAAATAGCACCGCATTAGCTATTGCATTTACAGTGCAAGAAAGAGACAATTTGTACCGTTCCTCTTTGCGGTGCAAAAATGTTCCAGAGGCCGGGACTCATCATTTTAAAACAAACTACATCGAGTTGACAAACAGAAATAGCAATTTAATCAGGCGTCTTTCATACAGGAGATATTGTCACGAATAAAAACATAAACTTGAATAATAAACCTGAAAAAAAAGAGGTCAACTGGCGAACTTGTGCCAAACAAAATAAAGAACGAGCGTCCAGACAGCAGAAAAGTGGGTGGCGATTTGGCGGCGCAACAGGAAGCGAGAGCGAGACAAACTCGACAAGGTCGTGGGCAGCTCCTTATCTATAGTGTGCGTCGGCATCGCAGAAATTCGGCCCATAAGGTTCGAGCATTGCGCGTTCGGGGTGAGAATAAACAGGCACTTTCGAGTACAAGAAACTATGGCGAAATTATAAAAGTTACGCCCCCGAATAAAACAAACGTGAATCTTCTAGAATACCGCGACCGGGCGCAGCTTACTCGACCTTGCGTGCGGCAACCATGACCGGGCGCTGCTTGCTCGGCCCTGCGCGCGGCAATTTATCATCAGTCATGCCAAGGTGGCAGGAACAAGAAAACAAGACAACCGCGGCAGTGCCATTTAAGTCCGAAATGTGCGCCATCCGCGCACATTTCGGACTCTGCGGTGTTGAAGCTAGCGATGGCACTCTACTTTTCGATAGGAAGCTATTTTCGCGCACTCCTACGCAAAATCAAAGCAAGGGGCAGACGTTGATCATGCTTTCTGTCGACGTCCACCTACATCTTATGCTGCGGTGCTTTTTTTCTTTCTTGGCTCGACAAAGTTTGTTTTGAGTTTGGGCTTTAAAATTGTCAAACACAAAGTTGGGGCCGAAGTTCCCGCAGCGCACCGACTGGACTATCACGACGATGACTAAGCGCTTTTGTTGCCGGCGTCCAATCGGCGCGTTCCGCGAACTTTCGCATCCAACTTTGTGTTTGACGAGTTTATGGCCCTTGGTGTGTAACCTAACTGGCGTTTTTCCAAGTTCCTGCGACTGAGTCACACCGAACAAAAACTCAATAAACTGAACTCACAAACAAGAAAAGGTCGCTTTGTTAATGGCCTGCTGCTGCGCTTCATTAGCACTGTGCTGTCGGCAAACACGTTGGCTTATGGACGGTTGGTGACAAGCGAACAAATACCTCGCCAATGATGTAATCTCGATCATGTTTAAGCGGGGTTGGTTCGCTCGAAAAATAATTACTTTGGACTTCGGCACTCTAAAAGAATTTCAGATCTTAGTCATACATGATCGTGCGACTGGGGTAAGGTTTTCTTATCAGGCGTCAAAGGGCGACAAGGAGCTTCTGTTGCTGTAGACGCGGTCGCAAAAAAAAAACGAAAAACACACAAAGAAATATGTTTTTTTTATTACAAGAAAAAAAGGAGAGAAAAAATCACGGTTTAAATGCAACCTTGACTCTACTGTTTTCAATTAGGCATATTGTACCCGTAACGCGCACGACGCCAGGGATACGCGCATATTACATTGCGTAATGCCCGATCAAAAAGTCAATTTCAAACTAAAGTTATCAGTAGGTTACAATTATTTGCGAACAAATTATTCCAATGAGAATCATTTCAGCAAACAATACAGCAGATGAGCCGACAGGCGCCCGAAGTGACTCCAATCTAAAATTAAAAGGACTACGAAGACTCCAATGTTACTCGATATGCACATTGCTTTCGGGGGCAGAAGAAAACTACCGCATGCGAGTGAGAGCCAGAAACGTGATTTTCGCTGTCCGGTTTATGTCTCTATTTCGGAAAGCTTTCTGGCGATTCCGAGAGTCCCGGTCAAAGACGGCGTAAGCATCTGCGTCGCCAGTGGGTTTTCCCCCTGTAGCCATATCAATCCGTCGGCGAAGATTCGGGTTTGGAGTCTCCGCCGATTGCTACCATGACGAAAATCGCACACCACGTGCTGTAGCCGATAAGCTTTGCCAATTCAAGCGGGTGACTGTAATGAACGCAGGGAAGCACAAGGGGGACAAAATAACACTTGGCGTAAGGCAAAAAAGTACACCGGATGAAAACTTAGGCATACTCCTGTTTGAAATAGTATAAATATTCATGACTCAATAAAGGCACTATTGACTATTAGTTGGTAAATAATTTCATAATTCTTCGAAGATAAGGAAACTACAATTAGAACAAAACCTTTGGAGGTCTTTGCTTCCCGTAATGTTTAAAGTATGTGTTATTTGATTTTTTTTTAAATTGGTCGTCAAGAGAAATATATTACAAATACGAACATAAAAGGACCACTTAAAGACGCAACACGAAAGAACGCAAATTATATCATCCTGCAAGAAGTAAGCTAGATTCGGGGCTAGAAAATATTGCAGAAAATTAAAATCTGCACTCATCAAAAATTATTTTTAAATAAAACAAAACGGTGGACTATTCGAGTTAGATAACTTGTAAAGAAACATGTCCGAAAAAAAAGAAAAACAAACAACAGGGAAGTGACATTGCAAAGCGTTTTATTCTGGTGTCCCCCCCCCCCCCCCCCCCCACATACTTTCATTTTTGTCCAAAGCATGCACGCAATTTCTTCTTTTTTTTAATTTCTAATTTGCTCGTGATGCGTGAATTATTTTCTTTTTAGGGCCGGAAGCTTCGCTCGAGACTCGTAACAGAGGTAGCCACCCCCCCCCCCCTTTTATTTTTAAAACAGGCTTTGGATAAAAAAAAGAAAACAGTTACACCAGCTTTTTACTAACATATTCGCACCCTGATTACCCAATTTCATTCCTCATGTGCGATCGTCCGGGCTTTCTTGCTCTCATTCGACGAGATACAGCGGTGTCTAATTCCGGTCCCATTGCGGCCGTCGAGTCGCCTATACGAAGGCATTTGCAATCGCGACCTCCCGCCTCAAGCACCACGCACGCAGGTATACCTTCGACCCAGAACGCTTCTGCAGCCAACTCGCGCGGAGGATAGCATCTCGGGCGGAAATAGACTTGTCGAGACCGGAAACGGCCAGCGATTTTCGCCGGGCCTCAAAGAGCGGGCATACTATAGATTCAGGAAGTGCGCGCTTCCTGCGGAAAAAATATACCAAATTTGAATATTATCGCTCGATAAATTAGGAACGATTCGCAAACCGACCCCAAGATACGAATAAAGTTTAGCGTCGTCGATATAGGTTCCGCTGTAATGAAGTATTAGCGGCGCCGTGTCTTCCTGAAACGAAACCGGATTCTTGGCCGAGATGTATAATATCTGACGAGTTTTGGAACCCGCGGGAAAACGTTAGAATCGAGTGTGCTGCGGCTAAAGTAAAAAAAAAAAAAACTATTTTGAAGCGCGCGGCGAACGATCGCGCCGATCGGAGCGCATGATATGACGACTGCAGGAAGTGCCCGAGTAATTCTCCCTAAATTAAATACTCCGCTTCACTCCGAGTCCGACTTAAGGCCCGTTTGCACACTCTTGCGACCTCTTAAATCTTGGTTCCTTGCGACCTCTTAAACCTCTTAAAACGAGAGGACACAGTGCCACCATCTATCGGGTTGCAGTGTAAACTTGACAGTCCGGCATATTTTCTATTTCTCCCGCGCATTATCCTTTCTTTCTTGGCTGGAAAAACTTTTGGAAACATTATAAACGAGCCTTTCTCGTAGGTATTACGCACATTCGACCTCGGAAATGCCGCAAAACCGTCGCTCTTGTGAAGTGCAGTTCCACGATCACCGCATAGATGGCGCTCAGAAATGAAATTTTAAGACGTTTTAACAGATTTGGTTCTCTCTCGGTCGTACTCGGTTGCAAGAGTGTGAACGGGCCTTTTAAGCCGATGCTACGATCTGACGGAGCCAATCGAGCTATGCCAAAAGTGCATCATCATGGCGGTCGTCGTCTTGGTCCGAGTCCGCCATTGTTTGGGCACGCGCTCTGTGCATCTATTGGACACGAGGCCTGCGTCAGCATTCGGCGTGAACTCGGCTCAGCTCGTATACGAGAACGAGCAGTTCGTCAAAGCTCGGCGAGGATTCGGATTCAATCACACGCTTGACGCCCAATGGATGGATGGATGGATGGATGAATGTTAATGGATGTACCCTTTGTAACGGGCGGTAGCTTGCGCCACCTAGCCTAAGTCTAAAAAGACCGACAATGTTGCTCGATAAGGTTTTGAAAAGGGTCTATTTCAGGGTTTTAAATTCCTCGCTACTTCGGTTGCTTCACGATTACCGTCCTGCATTAACGCGGTGAACATCGCTATGGTCCTTCCAGAGCCTTACAAAAATAAATAATCTTCGAGGGATATATTTTTTCTTGTTCTCAGAGTTTTCATTTTTTTTTTTTCAGGGTGTGGCGGTGGGCACGAACGCTGTTTTAGCGTGAGAAGAATTTTTACCCAGGAGGAAATTATGTACTTTTTCCGCTTTAATCCTGAGAGCCTGTTTGAGAGTGCACGTTTCAGCGAATGTTTTCTCGGACAAAATTGCTGGGATTTCCAAAGACAAGGTCAGATTACCCGCAGCGAATTCCGGACATACCGTACGAGGTTGTAAGTTTCACAGCAGACTTGGCTATGTGCGACCATCGTTATGATCGATTTGTTTGCTTTTTTAATATATATCTAAAACGAACAAAAAAGTCGTGTTTTTTTTCGCGCTCTGAATGTTTTTGTTTCAGTAAAACGTTTCTCATACAATTGCTTCAGGTGAAAGTCCCGGGCTTTTTCCTCGCCATATTATTCGGATGGCAGCTTGGAGCACGTGGAGACGGGGAGATTCCACTTCAAAATCCAGAGATCCTGGGTTCCATCCCCGCTCCAGCCCGCTTGGATCTGTACAACCATCGGACCGGCGTGCGAGTCGTGTATCACAACTGCAGCACGCACGTTAAAGATCCCCAGCCTAGCTGATTTCCTTTCTCAGCTACCGCGAAGGTATGAGACGCCTCATAGGGACAGAACAACATCCCTGTTTTACGGCAAATCAAATCTCTATCTGAGTCGACGAATAGGGTTTCGATCTCGGTTTTGCGCGGCGTGCTCATCTGCGTGCGCTGGTTCTCTGAATCATTAGAGGGAGTTCGTTCTTCTCAATGAGGTCAACGTGCGCGTAAAACAACAGGGATATAACTTCCACCCGTATAAATTGACACCGAAAAAAATTACTTACTCAGGAGAGGGGTACATTTTTGAGCTATCGCGAACGATTAAAGGGGTACTCCGGCGATTTTGGAGCTGCCTCAACTAAGTATATTTTCTGACTCCCCGGGCTTTACCCTTTCCGGTATGCTATGTAGTATCGCGAAATTCATAATAGTTATTGCGTAATCGGCAAATGAAAATGATGCAAAAACCAACATTCCAATAAACCCGCACTTTTCAGTGCCGTGACGTCAGTGGCGGGCAGGCTTGCCAGTCGAGCAAGCAGTCTAAAGAACAGAATATGCCAATCATTTGTTCCGTCCAGGTGCGGGGTACTGGAGCGAGCTTCCAAAGCATTCATTTGACACCATGGAAGCTGCTTCCAATCAGTTGGGAACAAATTCTGCAGTACAAAGAGTGAACCCATGCCTTCCACTGACGTCACATTTTCGTTGTTGCCAGTAGAGACTTTCAGTGTGAAAAACACGGTGTGGACCAAAATTGTAAATTCAATAACTTTACGAAAAAATAATATTTTGACCTAATATTTGGGATTCTATTTTAGCGATGTTAGTTGTCGAGTTTAGCAAAATTTTAAGCACATCGGGGACCATGAAGAAATCGCCGGAGTACCACTTTAATGAGCTATCGCGAACGATTAACGCACCGACGACAAGAAGCCGGGGGCTTCGCGCCAAGCGCAGAAGCCTCGCGGAGTATAGCAGAGGCTTGAAGCGATAACGCGCGCGCCAATTTTGGTCTGTTCGGCTTTCCGGACGGAACTCGAATCGTAAAGCCGGAATCACACCGCTCATTCATCATACAAAAAGACAGTCTGCAAACCCGAGTCACCGCTATATCCGTGGTTCAAATTCCGCCTGCCAAGTTTCGAATGCCAAGGCATTCGAAACACGGATCTCGTCGCGTTCGAATCTGTTTGCAGGCTGCCTTTCGTGTGATGTATCGAGACCAACTCGCGCTGCTAATGCATCGAACAAATAAGAGTGTGCCGACACTGAGGCGTGTTCCTTCCTCGTATGATGACCCGGTCAAATTGGTCATGGAAAAGAAAATCTAGAGGATGTTCGATGTATACATGGGTAAATGAAGCTAACAGGGTCTGACCATGCGAGAGACGGGATAATTTAGTCATCGTGCCTGCAGCAAACGTCGTGATTTTCTTTTAACGATTTATACGAACGTCGGTTTGACTTCGTCTTTAACGGTGTGACAACGGCATATATGATGATGTATACGCGTCGAAATGTCTCCGAACTTTTAACCGGTGCTACACCGATAGAGTTGCAGCACTCGAGAAATAGTATCTATGAGCATTCTTCGAGTGAACCTCGTCTCTCCGCTGTATACGAATCATTTCGCGGCTGTGGAGGGTGGAAATATGCGTAAAACGGCAACTATACTGTCTATTCGTTTTCACCTTAAGGCTGAACTCCATGGGACGAATATGCTGCGAATAACCGACGAATTTTGCCCGGCGGCTTTTGCACGGCGCGTGGAATCAACACAGTGGCTGCTATGTCGCGCGCAAAGCGAGCGTGACGTCGGGCGGCGTTCGCCAGTTATTCGTCGCATAATTCGTTCCATGGAGTTCAGCCTTTATAGGGTGTATTCACTGGCGGCCATAGTTGTGTGCGCGAATTCTGAGCGCGTGCTGACGGCGAGCTTCCACAGTTCTTTTTCAGCGTGCATTCCACACCATCAAGATTGCCGGTCTTAACAGACTATTGATGTGACCTCGCTCTGAGCATGCGCTTTAAAGAGCACCCACAAATATGGCGTCCAGTGAATACTCCCTATATGATGAACCACGCAGGAGGCTATGCGACATTGAAACCAATATCTGACGACGTGTGAGTATCCCCTATCACGTGACCTTTGGGAAGTGCGCAGTCAAGTGCGGGGCGTGTAACAACGTGATGCGTACTCGGCGCTGGATTGGCTGGGACGAGCCCATCGTATAAGGTAAATCGATGTATATTCTTGCCCTCCCTTTAAGAGAATGCGCAGTACGTCGCGTATACGCATAAAACGAGTCTTCGAGGTGGGCTTGTGTGCGTCCAATTTCTGCCGTCTACCGACTTCGATCCACCCGATAGCAAGGAGCAGAAATGACCTAGCTCGCCATAGAAGGTAACGATCTCATTGGAATATTTTGTCCCTTACGTAGGATGGAAATGACTAATCGATTACATTGCCCAGTAGGTCAGCATACATTGGTTTCGTTTGAGTGCATTTCTCGTTACTTCGCCCTTCTTTCTCTTGTCACTGTATGGACATCAAGCGGAGACCACAAACGCTATTCGCAATCTTTGAAATTTCTTACGCATAGCTCAATACAAAGTGAAATGACAATTTATTTGAGTCGTGTTACGCCGATAATGATACAACCACAAAAGCGGGGACATTCTATCTAGGCAGCTAGCTTCGACAATGCTTCTAAGATTTATCAATCGATGAGACACTTTTTTTAAAAATGCGCGCCATCCAATTATCCAAGTCATCAACAGTTTTATCACGTATTCTGAGCATGTATACGTACTGCCTCAGCGTTCTGCGTGAACTCGACTCGAGCTCGTGTCATCCGCGTTTGAGTATCGCCGGCCTTGCACCTGCTGCACGAGTGGTAACTTTAACGTTACCTCTCCCCCCCCCGCGCTTCCCACGTGTTTCAGGTCGTCCTCAAATTGCTCAGGGGGGGGGGGGGGATCGGTGGCCGAGTGGATTAGCGCACACCAGCTCGGAGCACGTAGAGCGAAAGCTTGCGCTGCAGAACCCAGGGATCCTGGGCTCAATCCCCACCCCTGCCCGTTTCGATCTGGGTGAGCATCGTACCGGCGTGCGGTCGTGTATCACTACTGCGTGGAGAACGTTAAAGACCCCAGGCTAGCGGTTGTACTGCACTGGCTAAATTTCTCATCTACAGCTGGGAGACTCATCGCCCATTGAGGCAGACTAAGTACTAGGCTGCATAAACATATATATATAACCCTTTTTTTTCTTCAAATTGCTCATAAAGGCGTTTTTTTTAATGATGCTCAACAAGTTTTCTAACTGGAATCATATGTTTATTCTCAGTAATACTTAGTCAATTTAGGTAATAATTATTTTAATTAGTATGCATTTGGCTATCCCTGACGACCACTGTGGCTGGCAATTGGTTCCCGAAAAGAGTTTTTTTTTCTTCACTCTCAACCGTCCTAGTTATAGGAATGTTTGAAGGCCATCGCAGAAACACCGGGTCCATGCTTGCAGCTTAGTCTCCTTTCGCATTTCCGATGAAACAGAGTTTAAAAGAGTGTGCAAAGGGCCTACGAGACTACTGCTCTCTGGCACTAATTGAACGCAAACAAGCACGCGAGGCACGCGAGCGCAGAAACACCGCAGACAACGATGCTCCACCGTGACGCCAACGCTCTGCCGCGTCCGCCTTGACAGAGAGTCCCACCTTCGAGTCGAGGGAACCGGGAAGCGCCTCATCACGTGACGACGACGCCCAAATGCTACCGAACCTCGCGCGTCTCGGCCGAGAGGCGACGCGTTTCCGGGCCGAAAACCCACGTGCGGCGGACGAGACGTCGTCCTTCGCACGATCTGGGACGAAAACGACGCTTAGCCCGGCTGAATGGGGCCAGTCGGCTGCATGGGCTGGCCCCATCATGTGCCAGCCAAAGCGCGACACAACGGCCGGCCGATCTGCGGACGCGGTACAACGCCGCTCTTTCGACCGCTCCAGTGAACGTGCTCGGGGAGACGCTTCAGTGACTCCGAGGCAGCCCGCGGATTCTCATTTGGCGGGTTCGAATCATGGCGGAAAGGCACACAGTCAGACGACCGCGGTGTAGCTGCGGGTGGCGCGTTTACTGTATTCCGTTACCGGGTGACTAGCAGTTTCTAAACATTTTGTTGGCGGGTACATTACAGCTGCTTCTGGTATACTTTTCGTCAAACGTTCGGGTGACTATCAATCCGTCCTGCATGCCGCCTTCTCCTGGTATATATTTTATTTAAATTAAAACCATCACTCGCAGAAGTCTACTCTCCTTGTATGCTCTAAATTTGCCTCGTGACACTATTTTAAACGCTACATTAAATTTTTACCTCCCCTTTTCTCTCCCTACCCTTGTTTCTTTTCCCATGCCGGTACCCGCCGCCATTTTAATATTAATGATCTCTCGCGTATACATGTGCCTCTCTCCTTATTTGTTAACGCATTACTCCGGAGCCTCTGAGGACCCGTGCGGTGCCGTGCGTTGATAAACAAGTTAGCCATTTTACAGATTGTCACTTCGAGATAAATGTTTCAAGGTGCGTTTGTACCTCCACTGCGCGAGAGGTCGTTCAAAGACCCTCTCGAAAGTGCGCTCCCTCTATTAGCTGCAACTTCAATTAGTGGAGTCAGCCATTGTTTTGGCGGACTCCGCCAAAAAATGGCGACTTTGTCAGTTTAAGACGTGGCGTTAGGAAGCTCAAGTGATAGCGTTTGCTTCTGTCGCCAACTGTTTCAAGATTTCTGGAGGACGGAAAAGCGTTTCCGGCGATTTCAGGTAGCACTTCAGATAACTGGCAACCACGATTTGAAGCACCAGGACGGCTGAAATGTCCTTAGTCTAAAGCGTAGATTATTTAGTCGCTCCAGATAGCACTTTCGAAAACCACGCGCTCGTGCCTGTATTACTGCCAGCGCAGAGGATGTTTTGTGAAATATAGGTATAGATGCCAACGCGTACAGGCCCGCTAGCTCGGATGACAGGTTTAAGAAATGTTCGGCGGAGGGGCGATTCCTCCTCCGGCGGTGCTGTGGAAGAAACTGGGTCAGGCAGCAGCAGAGAATCTAATTTTGTCGTCGTTTCGCTCAAAAATATTTAGCAGGTATTCATCGGGTTTATCTAGTTAGCAGGTTTGCAGCTCGCCTAAGTTGTCCCGAGTTAAACGAAGAGTGCGACTAAGGAGCGATTAGGAAGGCATCTTCACGAGCTCATGCTCGGTCGGCGGCGCAAGCGGGTGATTATCTAGTCAGGGATAACAGGCGGAAGTGGCCTAAAAGGTTAGCTCACGCATGCGCTGAAGCTCGATCAGGAGGAGAACCTTTCAGTGAAGGTCCGTTGTAGACCGTCTTTACTTCGTGTTGGCCGCTCCGAAGTAAAAACGAAATTGGCGACGGAGTATTGCTATAGCGCTACCATTGAGGCTCGGTGGAAAGCGCGAGGATGTCACAGACATAAATTTAAAAAAAGGAATGGTTATTAAATTACGTGATTTTATGATTTAAATTGTCGTCAAAAACGCACCAATAAAGTGATAGATAGGTAATTAGAAATTGTATTCGAACTGGAACTTTCTGGGCTGGAGAAAAAGAAACTGAGCGCTTACCCCATAGATCAGGAACATACCCATTCATTGTCTAAATAATTTTTACGTAAATATTACTTGTTTGTCATGTTTCAGTACGCCTTTTACCAGCAGATACCTTGCACGCTGCTTTTAAACTACACGGACGCAGTCTTTTGAAAATATACGACCGCGGATCGAGGGTATCGGAGTTTCGATTTTTAATAGATTATATCAACCCAACGGGTGCTGGATGTCGTGCGACGCAACTCAACTCTCGATAATAAAGAGTTTTTGCATAACGTTCGCAATTTTAGCGCACGTCAGCGTTAAATTTAGTGCTTTCATTCGCTGACGCTACGCAAGAGAGTTTTAGAAAAGCGATTCTCCGCCGCGACGCAAAACCTCAAGCATCTCGCGCTTGCAACGCCGTCGAGATACAGTAACAATATTCTATTTCACGCGCAAAGCGCTGTAACTAAAAAAAAAAGTTTTTTTTTTTTAGTAACATATTTTAATTTGTTTAAACATGAGAATGCAACGCGAGTGGTCGACTGGTAGTGTCCGCTTGCATCGCCTCGGCAAGAGAGGTCTCGTGCACTGACCTTCGCACGCCGCGCCTTCGCCGAGAAATGTTCGTGCATCGCAATCAGTAAGTTGCCGGCAATCGTTGCCCACCTTGCTGGGTCTTCCAAACTCTTTATGAAGTACACCTCCCGTAGGAGTGCAATGTCGTCCTGTATTGAAAATCGCAGTCGCGAGGATGCCGCCGACGTTACGCTCAGGACGACCGCCCGAGCGGCGGCAGCCGGCGCTGCCCACACTAGCCCACAGCCACGGTCCAGTGCGGGCCACGGCACGCACGCCATTTCATAACTGTGCTTGTCTTGACTTCAGCCAACTTCTCGCGCATCACGAGTTCCCCTTGGAGGAGCGCAAAGACTCTTCGCGTACGCGCGGAATTTCCGAAAAATAGAATACGCTAAACTAGCGCACTAAAAAGTGCAAAAACGGGGTTAGGGTTTGGCGCATGCGCAGTGGCGACGACGCTATTATTTGGTACGCAAAAAGCTTTAGCGTGCGCTATTCTAAAACTGTCTTATATGTCGATATCGAAAGCATCACGCATATCGAACATAACCCCGAGCCTCTAATCACTCCGAGTCTATTAACACTCGCTGAACTATACAGTATATTGCCCTACCATTTGACTAAAGCCCGAGTCATGCTGCTCACGTCACACATCACACAAAAAGACAGTCTCCAAACTCGAGTCACCGCAGTATCCGTGCTTCGAATGCCGCTCTGCCGAAAGATTTCGTCCTTGCGCTCATTGCCACGAGGCATTCGAAGCACGGATCTTGCGGTGACTTCGCATTCGAATCTGTATGCAGACTGTCTTTTGTATGATCTGTAAGCAGCGCGACCCCGCGGCTTAAGATTTGTTAGCGGCTTTCTAAGTTGCGCTGAACAGCGAGACCGATCTCACCAGCCAGTCTGACTCACGCCACCGCTGCCGCAAATGCATCGGGTACAGCAGCTACTAGGAATACTTGGGTAGTGTTGGGACCGGAGGGGCTCGCCTGAAGCGCGTGGTATTGATCGCGACAGGTGTCGACACCGGCGCGTTATCCGGAAGGTCTGCGCATGCGCGGCTGCACGCGCGAAAATATGAATCTTTGGTTCCGCTTTGGTGGAGTGCACATCGAACTTATGATACAGCTATGACCTGCCAGCGGTCGTTCCGCGGCATCAATTGCGCTGCGGCACGATCGTTAGCAACATGATGCTTCAATGTATTGGACGGTACAAGCTACATTACCCTTCCTTTACATAAAAACAATTGCGACTTTAAAGAAGCGGATTGCAAGTTGTTTCAGCGTAGAATTAGCTGCGACTTTCGGTTTGTCGGATGGTGAGCATTTTAAAGGAAATGCCCATTTCCTTGGTCGCAAAAGCCGAACATTAGATATTTGAAAGGAATATCTAAAACTCGGAAGCAGTTTTTTTTTTTATCTTATTTTATAATGGAACGAAACGGCACATACTAAAGTCCGAGATTGTTTTAGTATGTTTTTAATACCCCAGGTTAACTTCTCTGTCTTCTTTTCTGCCCGTCTTCTTTTTCTTGACATTAATCAGCTCGCTTCACTTGTCACTCATTCTTGTGTTCATTTATGCGACGAACCACCCAAGCGATTGTCGCAAAGGGGTGAGAATCTTTTATTTCTTCACGGCTACCACGATCATCCGAGGACCACCCGAAGTTCACTTGTAAAAAATGGCTTATAAGACGTGACAATTTTTATCACGCGTCTTAACATTGAACTTAAGTAAAAAAAAAAAACTGAGACAACGTGGGCTGAACAAGTAATGCTTTATAAGATTCAAAGAAGAAAATAAGCAACTATTTCACATCATTTAGACCAGGAAACAACAGCACACGTAATTAAAGCAAGGTAAAAGTTGCAATAGTTCACAGCACGGCATTGAAATACATGGTTACAATGTGCGGCGCATACATGGTTACAATGTGCAGCACATACATGGCCCTGAAGGTATACTTGGCATGCCACATCAGGTAAGTTGTCGAAACAAATGAACACCGCCCTTTCGATGCTGATCTTGTTAGACTTCGGCTGAAGAGCAGTCTCCAAATAAGCAACACCGTCGAAGTTGCTGAACTTGTGAACAGCCCAGTAGAGAGTTGGCATAGTCAGGGGGCCTAGTGCGTCGCGATCGATGCCTTGTGGGATCACGGCAGGAGCTTCGCTGTTCACCACTGGTGACAACGGGTCAGTTTCCCGAGCGAGCCCCGAACGCTTTGCAACGATGGGCTCTGGCAACGAAGGGCTCTGGTGAACTTGCCTTCCGCTTCCTTTCCTCTCGTCCTGCAGGAAGGTCATCACTGAGGTCCTGGGGTACGCTTGGCAGCAGAGTCGGTACCGCGTCTGGCGCTAGCGCTGGGTGTCCACGAGGGATTCTCACTTTCTTTCCGCCGATGATGTGGACGTAGTCTCGAAGGATGAAGCGGGGCTTGAAGTGCAGCTCGCAGACAGCGCTTGTTTCTTCAAGACGCTTGTCCGATCGCTGCAGATTCTTCTCCCAAAGATCTCTTTTGGCTCTGTCCTTTGGAACGCCGAGAGGGACGCCGTTTTCACTCCTTTCACTCGGATGAGGCCCGTTTTGCAACCAGGTGCAGAGCAAGAGTTCTGTCGCTGTTTCGCCGGCGGCATTTCGGCACTATACCCTTACGCGTTCACCATCCGCAAAATCAGAACACAAGATTCAAAGCATATCACGATCGAACACACGGAACTATAAAGTCGTGGTCCCGACACGCGCACCGCTCGAAGTGAAAAACACACGGAACTATACCCTGTTTCACCTTGTGTCGAACCGCAGGAAAGGCTACAAGCGCGAGCTCCTTGCTCTAGGGCACATCTCGACGGCACACGCTCTCGTGCACCAAGGGCAGCTGCCAACGCTATGAGCTCGCGCTTCTAGCCTTCGCTGCGGTACAACATAAGCTGAAACGGAGTGTATAAAATCGTGGTACCGACACGTGCACCGCTCAAAGTAAAAAGAAACAAAAGGCGGACTGCGCGATTTTTTCCGGATAACTCGACTACAGCGCCGCCACGAACTGTCAATACACGCGCCCTCACGAGCTCCCGTTGCCGAGCCGCTCCGGTCCCAACACTACCCAAGTATTCTAGTACACTGTACATCGGGGGAACTTTAGTCTTTCTGCACGTGCAACAACCTCTCTGGAGCTCTGCGCATGTGGAGCACGAGACAGCACGAGCCCTCTCGTGCACTGCCTTTGGCCTCCTGTGAACCAAAGTTATGGCGGCGTCACGCATGCGCCGATCGCTTGGTGAGATCGGTCTATTGCAGTCACCGAAAGCTTAAGAAACGCGGGGCGTGGCCTATTATGTAGGGTTGTGCGAATATTCGAAACTTCCGAATATCGAAGCGAAGAACGTCGTATTCGATTCGAACTTTGAATCGAATGGGGCTATCCGGCAACTTCGAATATTTCTAAGTATTTTGAAGTTGGAAATGCTCCAAAGAACATACCTTAATTCCGAGAAAAAAAAACATCGTACGAAAACAGCAGGCACTACATACTTCAAAGGATTTCAACAACCAAGGCTGGTACGCAAGTAGCAATAAAAATAGGAGCAACGAGCCTAGTTTTTTGAATCTATTGCGGATTGCGTTTCTAATAGCTAACACCAAAGTGTCCATGCAAGTGAGTCTAGGCAATTCTTTTCCCTAGACAAAACGGGCCTTTTGTGCCCTTCTTTCTTGTTCATTGTTCGTGATCTTGGACCCTGATTCACTATTATGGACGATTCGCATCATGGACGATTTTTTTTTCTGGGCAACGAAAGTGTTTATATTGATAAAACACGACTGTATCGAAATAAGAGTAATTGTGCAGGTGAGCTGGTGAATGATCACCCTTAGTCTCAAGGATGTCTTCACCGTGACTGTATTGACACCCGCAAGCTATTCGCTTGGCTTCGAAAGTATTCGATTCATTTCGAAATTGTTCGAATCGAATCGCATTGACTGCGGAGCTATGATCAGAATCTCGAGACTCGCCGCGCCCTTCGTTTCTTGAGTTGGCAGTGACTAGAGGTTCTATATGCGGTCCGTTAATACCGAGCGCTTCCTGGCGGGAGCACCACCTACCACGTGATCGTTTACGCAAATGATGTAATTACTAGTCCACAGGTACAGATGTGCTGGAGGGCGCCCGGTGAATACAGATGATGACGTTTAGCAAGCATGCCGCAATATTACATGCCCTTTGAGCCGCTCCGGTTCTACCTAGGTTACAGAAGGACTCGTGCATATCGTGAAACGGTGCCCACCCATGTAGAATGCCAGTTAACAGCAGACGGCAATTTGCATCGTCTGTTCTCCTGGCTGGAACAATCGTCTTTGAAAGGAAAAAAGGCAGCCACTTAAGTAAGTTCGCACGCGCGAAGCTTAGGCGCCGTCGTACGAGGAAAAGTTGAAAGAATTCTAGGTTGCAACAAGAAGTCGACAAGGTTCGCTCCAGCATGCGGGGGGTACCCGAGACTGGACAATGGACGTGGAGCAGTCCGGTTCGGCGCTTCGTGCAGGCATTCACTAACGCGCTAATGAATGCGTCGTGTCGCTTTGTGCTATACTGCCACTTGTTCTTTGTGTACGGTCGTGTTATATATTTGGGGACAACTTTCTATGGCTATGCAGTCCAAGCTGCGAGATGTTTGGTGGAGCCAAGCACGTAGCCAAGGGGGGGGGGGCATGGGCCCGGCCCCCCCCCCCCGAAATCTTCCATTTTTGCTGGGACCTCCTCTGCCCCCTTGCCCTCATACAGCATTTTCTCATAGGCCGCCCCCCCCCCCTCCCCGAAACAAAATCCTGGCTACGTGCCTGGGTGGCGCCCTCCTATGGTTCCTCTCTTCACGTCATTACCCCGTGAACTAGTTAGATGGTGTTTGTAATGAGAATGGTGCAAGCTTGAAATCATTGCGCTCTGAAACCAACACTGCCAACACCGTCAACATTGAAGCTCTTACATTACTATTCTTAGCGCCGAACAGGGCGTCAAACTGATAATAAAGTTTGACACACAAAAAGAAACACACATTAATCTTATTTCTGTCGATGAGAAATCCTTTGCCGACGTCATAGTCAGCATTCGGCCAATGGTGGAAGGCCGACCACAGCGATGCTTTCCATCGCACACGTCGCCAATAGCGTTCGAGCACCTTGAGTGATAATCAAAGCTGCGCATGCGCAATCTTCACTTCTGATATGCCACAAAAAGTGTACCTCCGATCGAGAGTTGCACTAGCGCTTTAATAGGGAGTATTCACTGGACGCCATATTTGTGGGAGCAGTTAAGAGCGCATGCTCAGAACGAGCTCACATCAATAGGCTGCTAAAACAGGCACTCTTGATGTTGCGGAATGCACGTTGCAAAAGAACTGTGGAAGCTGGACATCAGCACGTGCTCAGCATTCGCGCACACAGCTATGGCCGCCAGTGAATACCCCCTATAGATCGTCCTGGAAATATGGGACGCCCCTACCGTCTACCTGATGCGTTATGACGTTTCGACGCACGGCACGCGATATTGTCCAGGAAATAAAGATGAAATTGACGTTGGTCTAACACTTTGTGCTTAC
Source organism: Ixodes ricinus (assembly GCA_037355805.1). Lineage (NCBI taxonomy): Eukaryota > Metazoa > Arthropoda > Arachnida > Ixodida > Ixodidae > Ixodes > Ixodes ricinus. The sequence goes on from JAZHYW010027636.1 coordinate 26,094, forward strand.
GGGACGCTAAGAAAACAGTAAAACAAAAAGCAGTTATCTTTTTTGTGTGTGTTTGATTTATTTTTTGTGCTTTCTGAGCTTCTAAGGATAGGGTGAGAATGCATCATCATCTTGTAAACCCTGAGATGTCGATTCATCACCAGCTCGCCTGCACTCTATCACTGCCTACAATGCATCGTGCCGCTTCCAAGATGTACTAAGTGTGAGTCGGCACGAGCGTATATCGCAGCAGCCCCACAATTCTCCTTACCGCAATGTCTCCTGGGATTTTCCGGGGAAGTATATTGCAAAGAGGCATAGGCTCCAAACCACAACCCGCAATGCAGACAGCTTCGAACTCTTAAGCCGGGGGTCACACTGCTTATACATCATACAAAAGACAATCTGCAAAGAGATTCGAACGCGAGTCACACTACGAGAGCCGCGTGCTTCGAATGCCGCATGGCAATGAGTTCAAGGAGAAACTTGAGCATGCGGCATTCGAACCACGAATATTACAGTGACACGTTTTTGCAGACTGTCCACTGTATGATGTATGGGCTGTGTGACCCCGGCTTTACGTTGTACAGCAGACAAGGGTGCTGTCAATATTCGCCTGCTTGGTTTACACTAATCAGCCAAAAACATTACGACCACCCACCTAATACCTTGTTGATCCGCCTTTTGAACGCAAAACAGTTGCACCCCATCTGGGCAGAGTTTCTATAAGTCCTTGGTGAGTGCCTTGAGAAGCGTGTACGTGATTAATAAGCACAGGTCGCACCATTTCTGCAGCTTAATTACGAGGAGGTGGTTTTTTGAGCACTGAGCTGGCGCCCCACCACATCCCAGATGTGCTCAAAAGATTTGATATCTGAAGAGTTAGGTGTCCAAGACATCAACGGGAATTCATCATTATGCTCTTCACCTCACTTTAACACAATTCTGGCCTTGTGACATGGACCGTTGTATTGTTGGAAGACTCCAGTTCTGGTGGGGAAGACAAGCTACAAATGGGTGTAACTGGTGACCAGTAATCTTGACATCACGATCTGCCCCTTGTCGAAGTTGCTTAAATCAGCAGCATATTTGATTACACGCACGCGTAGTCGACATAAGTACCCTATGTATGCCCGGCAGGCGTTATCTACCTTCTGCATCAGAAAATGATAACGCGGATGGCGCGTCTGCTAGGCGCGCTCATTTTCACAATGTAGGGGTGTTCATAATGTTTTGGCTAATCAGTGTATATGAGGCGATCTAGGATCGCTCGTCTCGCATCAGAAATTTGGTTTTCGAAGACTCGTCGTTTCAAAGCAATAACTGCGAGCTCCATTTTTTTTAACTATGAGAAAAATGAAAATGAAGCGGGATCTGAACACTTTCTTAATAACTAATTGTCAATAAACGTGGGACGAAAGAAAACATCGAGTCGTCAAAATAAACATGCTTGATATACATATGGCGACGCTTTTAGCTTAAAGAGAGAATCGGCCGTTTTTGCTTAAATTTTATTTCACGCCTTAATGAGTGCCATCATGGCTACTAGTGAAGACAAATGTGCTTTGTAGCTCATTAACTAAGTCGCACTTGATTGTCGATGCTTAGTCGAATTTGATGATTCTATTATTACGGTGTATTATAAACCTTGAACCTGGGGTCTCGTTAAGCGGCACTCGCTGCAGCTTTTGCACTCCCACTACCATCTTTCTCGATAAAAAAGAAAATAACATAAAACATTGATTGAATGATCGATGCCATTCTGTATAAATAATCTGCAGAGAAGCATCGACATTGCCGTGGTCACGTTCACTTTGTCGCTCAGTGTAGAAAGCGCGAACAAGAAATCGCAGAGCTCGCTTCGGTATTTTTTCTTATAGAATTTCAAGGACTTCATCAAACCTAATAACATGGTGGAAAGTGAACGTTCGGGGCACTATACGAAAGCGGAAAACGTTGGCGCTCATCAAGAGCGTGTCTGAACAACGGGGAAAAAAGAACCGTTGTCGTCTTCGCGCTGAGGTGGTCACGCTCGAGTTTTAGGCCAAGCGAAGAAACTGATGTCCGCACTGCCGCACACTTTCCAGCTTCCCCGTATTGCTGCCCGGAGCAAAGTCCCACGAACGCGATTCGGCGGTAACGAGGAGAAAATGCAGGCATGAAGAACGCGCTCGGCTTTCCTCATTTTCTGCGGATCGTATACACGCGTCGACGCTGCCTCACAACAGGCGCGGAGGGAAACGAAGTTGAAGGCTCTCGAGAATTCCAGAGCACGCAGTGTAAACAACCTTGACGCAGCCCTTGCGGCGCGCTAGTCGGACTCGTTCCTAGAAGAGGCTGAACTGTAAGGACTAAACCGACCACTTTACAAGAATCTCGAGATGTCTCGCGTGCAGTCAGTCGGCGTCGCAGACCGGTTTGTTCATCCGTTTCATTTAAACCAGGACAACGAAGAAATGCTTACCACCATGTGGAGTGCGGGACACAGTGAATGCGAACAAGCAATCGTTTTATTTTCGTATCTTTCCTTGGAAACGGAAGGCTGTCATCCAAAATTACGAGTGGTAGAAAATTCTCATTCGGGGCGGCAAATGAGCCTGTTAAAGTGGACGCTGGTCAATACTTTTTTCATATGCGGAACATTCTAAAAATTGTTAGTGTCATGTTCGTGCGAAGAATGGCGTGCAGGCGTACATTGCGTTTCAATGGCGAAGTGCAACCCTCGGCGAACAGCCTAAGATATCACAATAATGCGCACGTCGTATCAGTGAAGCCCCAAAAGGGGAAGCATGCAACCGCACGTCTTGCAGTTTTCAGTTGGCGAGCACCCGTGAAGGTGTCAAGAGCAGTGTTGGTAACGACGTTACGTCGCAGCGCGTTATTTTTTTCAGTAACGCACTAACGTACTCGTTGTATTCCTAAATGGCTAACGAGTAAAGTATTTTTGTTACTCTGTGTACGGCATCGTCTATGAGGTTACGTTATTCGTTGCTCTTGATTAATATGTTTTTTGTTGTTTCATATGAAAAGCAAATTAATTAGTATTCTGTAAAGTCATGCCATAAGACACGGACCTCTCGCGGTCAGAGACATCTGTCAAGCAACGATAAAATCCGTCGCCGCTTGAAGGTTTTAAAACACTTCGTCCAGCGAAATCTGCACGAAGGCTCCTTCGGAAAATGAAACATCGGTGATCGGTGTTTCATTAAAGGGCGCTTTCTGTTGCCATCCTTTTCCGGCCTGACGCCCTTCTGATTAGACAAGCGACTGGGTCGACTGGCGTGTTTTATTAAAACATCAGGCTCATATTGCTTAACCTTAGGGTCGCGCATGAAGGTCACTGAACCATTAGCAAGAAAAGGCCAAACTGATGCAACCAGAATTAAGAGGAGAATGTATTGTACAAATGTGAGACAAAGGCAGAATAAACGCTCCAAAATTTCTTTGTATAAGTTTAGTTGTTTTCGAAGTTCGTTTCCGCGGCTTATCGCTGCCACATAACACTGAATACCTAAAGTAACTCCAAGGTAACATTCGTTATGTTTTTTAAAGTAAAGGTAACGATATTCCGTTATATTTCCAGGACGGTAACGAATCTTAGTAATGCTACATATTTTGAAAACAAACTAGGGACGTCATTTAATCTTATACTTATTCTTTGGTAACGGGCACAGCACTGGTAAAGAGCCTGTTCTATACAAGATTCGAAACGAAAAAGAAGAAATTATGGAGAATAAAATGGACAGCTAGAAGGACGGGCACGTACAGACCTTCCAACAGTTGTCTCCGTACCCCTTGCCTTTAAATACCTTACTCTTCTCTTCCTCGCAATACCCTCAACTTCTGTTTGGCTATTTACAGAGCGCCTCGGCAACACCGACCCTGCGAGCCAGTTCTTCCAATTGTCAGCAGACTGCGTACAGCGTGCCAGATCGGACGCTTTGCATGATCCGAACCGAGACGCGCACCTCAAGAGACCGAAACGCACACTCACCAGGACCACAATCATGGCGTGGGGCCTCCGGAGATGCATCAGCTGGCGTCCCAGACTTCACCTCCGTCTCACGCGCGTCGGACTCCAGGGATCTCGGCGTGCCATGCCTCCCGTCGCCGCGCACTGCGTTCGTCGACTGGCGCGATGCCGGTTACCGCGGACAGCTCGGCGCAGCGCGGTTGGCAGGCGGTGCACGCGCGGCGCGAGAGAAAAAATACCGCTACTTTCTCTTCCTCGGCGGAACCAGTTTACCGGTAAGCCCCGATGTGGGCCAGCGATACACTACACAGCCTAGATGGAAGAGAGGGACCAACTCGAACCGGGGAGAGCGCTCGCCGCCACACTTGAATGAGGGACACTTCACGCGCAGAGTAAGAGTGCTCGCGCGCATGCGTAGTGTGTGGCGAAGGGGTAAAAGCGGGTGTAGAAGTTGAGACGCTTGCGGGCGATCAAAGCAGCACGGAACGCGGACCGTGGACCACGTAAACCCCGATCGAGTAGTTGTGAAAAACACTCTCACATCTAGGCGCACTAACACTTTTTCGGGCCTGGGGGTGCCTCCTGGTGGAGGGTTGCGGCGCGAACGGGAGGGGATTGCGTGCTCTCGTGCCGTGCGGGGTGCGTGTGCGGGCGCCGCCGCCGAATTGTGCGTGCGGCACTTCCGTCGATCGGAATGGGGCCGCCCAAGAGAAGGCGATCGGCGTTGTGCATGTCGCCGCCGTGTCCCCAAACGGCGACGACTGTTTATACGCGGGGACGGGCCGCGATCGAGACTTCCGTACGCAATTCCTTTTCGATTGCGTTTTCGGAAGCGGCGTAACCTGTTACGCGGACCGGGAGGGGGCAACGCCCGCCGCCCTTCGACGCTCGCGGGAGGCGAACGGACAATGTACAGTCGGTGGAGCGGCGGAGCGCGAGCTCACGTGCGACTTGGGCAAGCGATCGGGCTTTGACGCCTCACCGGTGTTCAGCGATGTGTCGGATTGATTTTTGGCAAAGCCCTCCGGGGACACCCCGGGAAATCTTCGGAGAGCGTGTACGTAAGAAGTACAAAAACACGTAATTTCGTTTTATGTATCCACGGAAAACAATACTACGCTTTCTGTTTGGTTGATGCTAAAGGAGATGTAATACGATAGCATTTGGGATCCCTGCACCTGTTCAGACGTCCGCAAACCCGGCACTTTCGGTCTGCCTCAGTGCGGCGCCGTTTTCGAGCCAATTGTTCCTGAATTGAATTGGGTATAATTATATGATCAACTCAAGTTTATCTCCTTGATTTAGAGAAGAAATTGAATTCCTCTTTAAATACTCCAATTTAGGTTTTCTCGTTAAGTTGAGTTATATTGAGCCGCGACGGACGGACGCTTACGGTTTCGAGGTTTGATGGCCAAAAATAGTTTCGCATTTGAGACGTTAAATTGATAGTGTCGAAACAAAAAATGAAATAAGTACATTACGAAACCATATATGCACCCATACGGTTTACCGGTCGATATATATATATATATATATATATATA